>VZTL01029151.1:0-33873 GCA_013400535.1 Scopus umbretta
CCCCCCCAAAAAAAAAAAAAGCATCTCACAAAAACTAGTATGTATTGGAGCTACGAACTAAAAAACTACCCTGGTTTAAGAAGACAGGTTGAATCCCAGGCGTGAAATTCCCAGGCCATAAAACCTTAAAACCACCATTTCTGCTCATTCTTACAAATAGCCTTACATGTGGGAAACACACAATTCTCCCAGTTTCCCTGTAAATGGCTTGGCTGGTGGGCAATGCCTTAAGACCCAAGTTTTCAGGCCTTCGGCATTTATTTACCATCACCGTGATTAGTGAAGCGTGTGCTTGAGCCTGTTGTTGGGATAAAGCCCCGAGGAGCTGGGCTATGGCATGGGCAGGCATATGCAGGTGGCCAGTGCCCAGACATGAACAGTCATTACACTGAATCAGGTGTGGGCAAAAAAATAAATAATGTCTTCTCCTGTAGCACCAGCAAGACTGAATAACATTCACGGCTAGGTTGACTACAGATACCTTTTTTCTGGAGGCTTCAGTTTGCTGGTCACTAAGGGAGCAGAAGGGCTCCCGGTGTGTTTGCCCATTGCTGGTGTCCTTCCTGGAGCATCCGCTCTGATCCCTGTCGGGGCAGGAACCCGAGGCAAGCCTGAGCGGCTGTCCCTGGGCTCTTCCCACCAAAGCCCATGGGAAACCTTCCTGAAATAAATATCTTTCTACAAGTTGTGGGATATTTCAGTCTGCTTGCTCCTGCTTTGCTCTGAAATAACTTCTCCAGCAAATGCTCACCCTAGAAGTATTTGGAGATTTGCCTGACTGAGAGCTGACTTTCAAAATGCACATTTTTGACCTCATTTTTTACATCTAATAGATCATTTAACTAATTCATATTTCTGTCTCTCTCTCTGAGCATATACTACAATTGGATGCTTGAAAATAAAGAAAGCATAAGGTGCTCTGAGGGATTTCTAGACCTCCCGACATGGCCATTTTCAAGACAATATTAGGAGACAATAGAAAGCATAATCATTAACTACCTGGTAGTGATGTCAGACCTTCTGTTCTCTTGGGTTAATGTATGATTTAATCAGCACAAATGGAGGTCTTCAATATGCCCTTTTACTGGGATTAAGTTCTGGTTACATTTTGACATCCGTAAAGACATCAGACAAATACAATGATCTATATGCACAATATGGTAATTGTGGTAAATTGAAGTGGAGAAAGATATTGATAATTATATGTCGTGAAAATGGCTAATGTTGACCACCTGATAGCATTGCACATTTCACTGGCTACCAGCACTAGTTAATAAAACTCCTGCTGGATTAAATCTTGCCTATGCTTTATCTTAAAATACAGAGAGAGGGTAAAAATGAAATACATAATGCTTTCTACTGCAAACGTAACACAGCTGGCTGGCCTTTTTGGCATGATATATGTGCAGACGCATCACAAAGCAGCCAAAATCGGCACAAAGCCCAGGGTTGCATACATTGCAGACAAACAGTGAACCATCACTTTATCCTGTGACTCCAGGGCCCCTGAAAATTACTGTATTTTATGCTACAGTTTCCTGTCTTTAGCTCACCCTTACTTGAAGTATACTCTACTGAATGGGCACTGATTTCTCTTATTAGTGGCACTCCAGAAAACAACAGGAAAGCTGAGCCCTGTGCAAATTAGCCTTGCTTTACTGCTATTTTTATTTATATCAAAATGTGGCTTGTGCCTAGGGAACTGCTGGTGCTGGAGATCGATGTGGGCTCTGCAGCCAGTGAGCCTGCCCGGCCACTGGCCCCACCAGACCCCCATCGTGGGCTGAGAAGGCAGCTTACTCCCGTCTATCTTCGCTACTTTGGCTAATTGTGGTATAGATAGTTGTCAGCAGGACTTAAAGCAAAAGCATCAACTCATTTTCCTAGGTTAATGATTTACAGCCAGATAACAGCTTATGGTCACTTTTGACAAGGACCAGAGGTGAAGCAGTGACCCAGAGTCAAAAGGTAGCCCACCCTATTACCAATCCGCATCTGACTGCTGCCTTGCAAGCCTCCTTTCACACTTGCTAGGGGAAAGCAGATGTCTTATTAGCTGCCATCCTTAAGTGGCTTTTGTCATCATGTCAACCTTGAAATAACACAGGGCGGGAGGCCAAACAATGGCCCAAACTGAGCCACTAGACAGTTTAAACAGAGCAAGGAAAGACACCAGTGTTTAGAGAAAGGAAAATGCAAAAATGCACAGGAATATTTTTTCTAGCTTTGTGGACAATGAGGGAGTAAGACTTGCACCCAGTTATCACAAATTATTGTGACACTTAAAACGGGAGGTGCTTTTATTAAGGATGGACTAAAGAAAGCAAGCTGAAGAAATATTTGGGGTAATGCTCAGCACCCATAAGTTTATCTAATGCATAGTTAGTGTAAAAGCCTATCGTCAGATAGGTAACCTACCTTCTCTCCTAATACCTCATTTAATTGATGCTTTAGAAATGTGGATGCTCATGCAGACTTCTCTCTGGGCCGCCTGAAAGATATTCTTCATATCACTGAAAATCACTCTTTTAAACCAAGGGATTAATTTCTGAGCCCATGATAAAACCATTGATCCCTCTTTTCTGTTCATGAGAAGGAAGGCAGGTGAAGCAGAGGCTGTCACCGAGCTAATCTCAGGCTCTCCTGGTGCTACGTGTATTTCAAAGCTGAGGAGGAGCATACTCAGCTTGTGGCAGAGCGTCAGGGCACAGCAAGGGACGGTGGGTCCATGATGGGGGACAACCTGGGAGATGAGGGCAACCATAGACGGGACACAGGCCTACAATGTCTGACCATGGCGGGCAGAGAGCTGGGTGCTGGTAATGGGGTCCAGCTGGGGAGGCCTGAGCATCTGGTCTGGCACTTGCCAACTTTTTTCACCCACAGAAGGTGTCACGTTCATGCTGTTGTGTATGAGAGGAAGGAGGTTCACAACCATTGGACCAGTTGTTCTTCTGGCTCCAGAGGGGGTGATGGCCGTGCGTGCTCTTGGAGGAGAAACTATCAGCAAGGAAGGGAATTAGCGATGAAGAGGCTCTGGGATCA
Organism: Scopus umbretta; assembly: GCA_013400535.1. Classification (NCBI taxonomy): domain Eukaryota; kingdom Metazoa; phylum Chordata; class Aves; order Pelecaniformes; family Scopidae; genus Scopus; species Scopus umbretta. The sequence goes on from VZTL01029151.1 coordinate 3,046, forward strand.
GACTTAACGCTGGCCTTGTACTGTTTTAGTCATAGAAATGCAAGGAGGGAGGTAAAGCAGCACACTGTTGACACCAGATTAGGAGGCACTGCCAACAGAGCAGGGGCTGGAATACTGTGTGAAGGCACCACATAACAAGCATGAGGACCGGTGGGGCAGAAGTGGAAATTTATCTAATAGCAAAGTAATAGTCTCCATGTTTTGGGATTAATCATAGAAATTTCTTTGAGTTCATCAGCTGTGAATGACAGAGGAGGAGTAAGTTTAGTTTTATTAGTCACAAGGTGACAATGAGCCACTGAGATATGTTGGCTGTGAAGAAAAAAAAGGTGACCACAAAATCTATTAGCCAAGGCACTTCCTACAGAGAGCAAGACTTATTAATGCTATCACAGAAATCTCTGGAGGGATCTCATCCCTGCTGCTTTATACTGGTCACTCTCAGTCAGGAAAGATGTGGCCAGCCTGGAGCAGAGGCAAAGGTTATAGCTGGGGGCAGCCACTCTCCTCTGAGGGAATGTGCACAAGAGTAATGAGCTCAGCAAAAGACTGAGAGCTTATATGATCGCTCTTCATAAGTAATTCAGAAGAGTTAGTAGCAGGAAGGGAAAAGGGCTATTTAAGTTAAGCTAAAGAGCAGTTTTGGCACAAGAACGAGTGGTGTGAGAGGCTGCGGGGATCCCACCGTGCCAGCGAGGGAGCTGAAGGAAGTAAGAAACTCCATTAACCTTCCCAGCTGCCCTTGGCTGTGGGCTGAGTAAACTGGCTCAGCTGCAGGGGACTTGGTGGGCTTTACAAGGGAACTGGGAGGTTAATGACAAGTTCATTGGAAGAGAGCTAAGTTCTGGGCAGCTAGGGGCTTTGGGCTGGGGTAATTAGTGGATAATATAAGCTGATGTTTGCTTTTCTAATAGGATGCAGCTATTTCAAGACACTGAGAAGTTTGGGATATTGAAAAGGGTGGAACAAGGCCTGTGCTGAAAAGCAAGCTTATAAAGCTGAAGCGGGAGTCAGCACTAAGCACAAAACCTCAAAACCTCCTCTTCTGGGTCGGGGCTCTTCTGCCCCTGTGCCTTGTGAATGAATGCTGGAAAGGGTGGGGGAAATACAAATGATGAAATGAGAGCAAAGAAGAAAAGTTCTTCATTCACACTTTCAAAGTTAGAGTTACTATGGATAAAGCACGGTTCAGCTGTCGGTAACTTCAGACACACATAGGCTTGAATTCTTTCATCTTCCCTGTCAGAAACTATCTGGACCAAATACTTCACTGCAAGAGCAGAAGCTCTGTTGGACAGTAGCACAGAGGACAACATACACTTTGCAAATCTGTGTGCTGTCTACACCTGTGTACTATTCCAACCTCCAGAAGAGCCACTCCCTCTCCTTCTTAGGCCGACAAAGTCAATGAAGAAGACTGCATTCACACCAAGTTGAAGTGTGTTTGTGGTGGGGAGTCTTGCACCTGTTCAAGCTGTGGTGATGTGAAACTGTGAAACTGTTAAAAGATGAGCCCAGGTGCCCCTGTGTACTTTTTTGAGTGATACTGAAATACCTCCTGAACATCGTCTTGTCATGTTTAACCCCAGCCAGCAGCTAAGCACCACACAGCAGCTTGCTCACTTCCCCTTGGTCAGATGGGGGAGAGAATCAGAAGGGTAAAAGTGAGAAAAGTCGTGGGCTGAGATAAAGACAGCTTAATAAGCAAAGCAAAAGCTGTGCATGCGAGCAAAGCAAAACAAAGAATTCATATTCACTACTTCCCATCGGCAGGCAGGTGTTCAGCCTTCTCCAGAAAAGCAGGGCTCCATCAGGCGTAATGGTTACTTGGGAAGACAAATGCCATCACTCCGAATGTCCCCCCCTTTTCTTCTTCTTCCCTCAGCTTTATATGCTGAGCATGACGTCATATGGTATGGAATGTCCCTTTGGTCAGCTGGGGTCAGCTGTCCCAGCTGTGTCCCCTCCCAGCTTCTTGTGCACCCCCAGCCTGCCCGCTGGTGGGGTGGGGTGAGAAGCAGAAAAGGCCTCGACTCTGAGTAAGCACTGCTCAGCAGTAACGAAAGCATCCCTGTGTTGTCAACACTGTTGTCAGCACAAATCCAAACCATAGCCTCATGCTAGCTACTATAAAGAAAATTAAGTCTATCCCAGCCAAAATCAGCACAGTTCTTAACTGCTTTTGGAAGTGTCCAGGACAATACCTGTACTTACACAAGTGCCCTCCAGGCACGCACCAAAGAACAAACACCGAATATATATATTTTTTTTTCAAGCTCTCCACTATTAGACACACAATACCCCTCAGGATTATGAGCAGTGCTTGTCCAAAATCCCACGCAGCTCCCTCCTAGCTGCCAAAAGCCTCTGTGGCAAAAGGAAACCTGTTCCCTCAACCAACAGCACAGCCTCCATGGTGTAGTGCAAAGATGGTTTTCAAAAGTTTGATGTTTGCTGCAGCGGAGATGTTGTTAAGGTGTAAGACACAAGCAGACAACTTTTCTCTGTGTTAATGGAGAGGTTCTTTTTGCCTTTGACTAATCTGAGAAAGTGCAGGTCCACTGACTGTATCTGCTGTTCCCCATGATGGCTGCGTTATGGTACTTGCGACTTTGTGTGGGAAGTAGAGATTCCAAGTAGTAAATGCTACCTCAGGAAAAACCAAACAAATCAGATACTTCTTGGTAGCTCTCTCTCTCTCTTGTTCCCCTTCCCCCTTCTTGTCACACATTCATTTTTACAATGGAAAATCAAAAGTCAAAGAGCAAGGCCTAGTGTAAAACTTTGTTGCATTAAATCATGGGAAGGCAGTAACTGTCCTGGCATCTCTGGCTATCTTCTGAAAGCAAATACTTGCTCTCTCTTAACACTACTAGCCTGAATATAAGATGTCAGTACTGAAGATTAGCTTGGTATGTTGACACAGAAGATGTCCTAACATAGCAAGACAGGGTGGGAGAGTGACAGCAAGTGATCAAGGACAACTCGCCCTACTGAATGAGCATTAAAGGCTGATGGAGAAGCATGAACTTGATAGGGGTGGGGGAGGAAGGAGTCTGAAGAAACACTGATTGAGGTCAAGAATATTTCCCTTTTAAAAGGAGAGAGACGGGGGAACATTAAACAGGTAATGACAAAGTAAATGGAGGAAAGCTACTGCACAGTACAGCTGCATGATAATCAGGAGAGGTTATACATGTATTCACTAGCTATTTGCACTGATCAGCCCAGGGAGTTGGATCATGATGGTATCTGAGCATACAACAATAAAAGGAGATTTCCCAGGTGATCGTAGGCATGATCCAAATGAACTACCTGCAGCTTTGTGGCCATGTTGTAACGCAATACTGCAGTATAGCAAATAAAATATCCAGGAGTTCAAAGGCATACTCTGGACTCCGTCCACCTGCATCCCCTGCGAAGCCGAGGGAATACATTTAAAGAGAATGATCCTGTGAAAATCAGGGTCTGTACAGCTCTCCTTCTTAGGGACAAATAACTTCCATTGAGAACAGCGGAACCTAGTCAAAAGGGGTCTGAATTGAAATCCTTTAAAATAAGTGGGAGTCCATAGTCCTCCTATTTGCTTCAGCTGTGTTTTGTTCTGTAGTTTTTCTGAGTTAGGAAAACAAGATCTCTGTTACTTCAGGTCTGGAGAGAAGTGATACTTGTATTTCTATTAGTGCTAAAAACTGCATCCTTCTTTTAGTGTAAAGAAACCCCAGAACCTTGTAAGCTGTGCTTCGTAAATACTACCTTTTGGACTAGGCAGGACTAAGACAGACTTGCTAATGCCATTGTTTGTAAAAAAACCCCTTCCAGTGCTTCAGCGTGAAAGTAGGCTGCCCTAGAATATACATCTGCATCCTCTCATCAGCACCATCGTCCTACAGCAGAGCCTGGCAAATTTAATTACCACACAGCGTTCTGTTTGCTCCCAAAGAGAAGCGAAATTTGTTTGCCTCTTGCCCTGGGCTTTCACATGTTGTTCAGAAAGCTCCCATGCACCAGCACGGTTTGGGTGAGAGCTCTGCGAACGCAGGCCAGCTGCCAGGAAAGCTGCCTCCAGCTCTGCTGCTCTCATTCCCGAGCTGTCAGCCCCGCTCTTCCAGGGGAGCAGAGCTGTCGGCAGCAGCCGGAGCTGCACCACTCTGCTGCCCTGTTGTAATTACAGCACATCCAGCACGCAGGCTGTTAGGAATACCTTTGTTAAACCAGCCCCGCTAACGTGGCTTTCCCTGCTGATGTGTAGCACCGCTCTGCTTTAAACCTGCGTGTTTCTGAAGCATCGGCAGCGGCTTAGCTGGATCAATCGCTGTTCCTGTTAGCAGTGCAGGTGGAAGGGTGGGAAAGAGCCTGAAGCTGATCCAGAAGAAGGCCTGCATTGATAGCGCTTTTCCTGTCTATGTGATGTGGGAATTGTCAGGATGCCAACAATTCTGCTCCTTTTGAACATCTCCTAGCAGAAGAGACTTCTGGTTTCTGTTCCAGTTGAAATGTTTCCACTGGTTTCTCTTGGTTCCACCTGAAAAATAGGCTTTAGATCAGAGCCTTTGCGCAACTGATTTTCTGGGCACTTTACTGATCCCCAAGGCCGTGGTCCACCTGCGGAAACCCCAGGAAGAGTCCAGTGGAATGTCGCCTGTGAAAGGTGAACTTGACCTGAAAATAGATTTTAGCTTCAAGTATCAAAATTAACTGAAATGATTTAACTCCCTGGGCAGAGACTCTGTCTTTGGGATGGTCAAGAAAAAGCAGCGCAGGAGGCACTAGCCTGAGCTTTTTGTACCCTCAGAACCCGCCTTGAGCCTCCAGCTTCTGCCCTTTTAGAGACCCATGTCCAGCTGATGTCACCTGCCCACGGCCCTAACACAAATACATTTATACCAGCCATGGTTCAAACTGGGAACACCTGCATCGTCACAGCAGTGCCTCACATCAGGCAGTGAGTGCAGATTAGCATGAATCCTGCAGTGGCCTCACATCTCCCAGAGGTTCTCCAGGGCTGAAGACTCCTCATATGATTAGTTAAACTTTACGGTTATTTTGCAGAGTACCATGACCAGGCTGGAGGATCTGCTCCGTATACCGTACAAAGCCCCAGCCCACAGTATTTCTATTCACAGTCCACTGTGTGCGACTATGTCTCAATCACAAAATCAGGCTCAAAATATTTCTAGTTAGTACAATTATGATGAAAAGAATATGAAACTATTTTTTTTTGCATTAGTTTAGGAAAAAAAGGATTTAATCCAACTAGAAGAACAACATGTCCTGAGTTGAAGAAGGGAATCATTGACTAACTTTTAGCATACAAAAACCCCTGCCAGTTTCTGCTAAGAGTCACCATGCTTCACACAGAAATCACTGCTACAAATCAGAAGACCAAATTACTTTCCTATGTAGAGGTAATAAGTGTATTTCATGATGGGCAGAAAAGCCTGTTAGGACATCTCTGGTTCTGGGAATGTGCAGGCTAAGGAATTAGCAGAGACATAAAATGAAGGTGCTGGGATAGGATAAGAAATTCAAGTTAATTTTACCAATATGCAATGTGATGGCTCAGCAGCTACTTTACTGAAGCCTTTTTTTAACTGGGATTGATTCTCTATGGGTTAAAGCTGCTTTCAGTGCCCCAGTTTTATCAATTGCCTTGGAGGGTGAGTATTTTTTTCAGAATGAAACATTTGCGTTTAGATGGTCCAGGATCAGTGCAGCTACTTCAGTCCCGATGTCCAGTACAGCCGGCTGGGGCTGTGCAGGATGACAGGGACGTACCAAAGACCGCTCTGTGTCCTACGCTATTCCTTCTCCTTACACGGGAAGAAGTTAGCTGAGATTTCTTTTCTAATCTGGGACACGTGATTGATCAAGGGAGCACCAAACCCTTGTCCAAGGAGGCTGTGTCGGCTGGCATTGCCTCTCACCTGCTGAGCGCAGGCCAGTGAGACTACAACATAGCTTGTTGCAGGGACAGTATTTAACTTGTAGTTTTATTGTACGATTATTAGTTGATTTGTTTTAGTGTCCTAAGAGTATCTCAGCCCAGGTGCTGAGACTTTTTATGGGCAGAACCCAAATGGATCCCTTCACTCCCAGGGGATTTACCATGCCAGGTTCCAGTCTTGCCAGTAAACCTAATAGACAGCCAACCCTAAAGTCAATGGGGCAACTTACGTGTTCATAGCTATGGATGAGTGCATGTGTTTGCAGGATCTGGGCCTTCTTTTTTTCCCCCCTTTCTTTCAACTTGCTGGACTACTGGAAGTCCTTATGTGAGCAGCAGGCTGCTTCTCCTTGCACCATGTAGATGAGATCCCTGAGATAGGCCTGAGTATGGGAGCACGGTGACTTTAAGTCAGCTCTGTGCAAACACAGGGACTGTTTAGCTTTCCATGAAGTACTGGGATCTCTGTGCTTTGCCCAAGCATTGCTGATCACCTTCTTAGGAAGCAGTGCTCTCCTTTAATTTCTGACCTTTACCAGGGAAACCATTGCTCTAACTGGCAGCTCAAATTTATCAGATACTGATCAGATGCATGTTTCCTAAAGACAAAGGTCTTTTTGATCAATTGCATTGGGAATTTTACCTGGAATTCAATTCGCATACGGTCTCTGAAGACAAAGATTTTCACCAAGTTTTATTCTGAAGTATAAATAGCCTTTGACTATAATTGTTTTACTAATTTGCAGTCATGTCTTTTCCGTAGATTTCTAACTAAGGGTAGGTTATCAAGATCAGATTCTAGCAAGGATTATGCTGTTGGTAACTTTCCTGCTTACAGCAAGTAGCCTTTTTTCCTCTTCCCTTCTCAAAGGGATTTAGTTCTAATAGACACCCTTTTGTACAGAAACAGTAATTCTTCTATCATCTGTAGTTCACTTATTAATGTCGTTAATTCTCTTCAGGCATATTTTTCTCTTTTTGGTTGGTGCCTTAACACTTCTATAATTTGCTTGCTGTTTCCTCCAACCTTATTGCAAACTAGACTATTAATCTCTGAGTTGAAGAATATAAATCCAACTTCCAGAAAGTAAAAAATGAGAGCTTTTATAGTTTATTTGATACTTAGAGCTAATAAACTCAAAAGACTGGAGAATGCTTTTCATTTCTTAAAATTAGGCTTTAAATTTTCTTCATTGAGTAAGAAGTATTATAGAGATTTACTTGATTTTCTAGAGCTCTTCACACCATATGCTATAAAATGCAGCCAAATGTAAGTTACATACCCAGGGCAAAGAAGTGGGGGTCATACCTACAGAATGGATGGTCACATCTTAGGAAACAGCAACAGGGAAGAAGATATGAGGATCCTAAGAAACAGGCAACGTAGCAGGAGCTCCTGGTGCCCTACCTTGGTGATGGGCACTGTATATGAACTGCCACCTTGTGAGGAGAAAGGATTTTGCCAGTAAATGGGGCACCAGGGTCACCATTACTGGCATAGTACATGTCATTCTGCTGCTGGTGCTTTGAAAGAGAAAGCGCAGAAAACAAACAGGAAAAGTCCAGAACTGAAAAGGACAAAGACGGGGCCGGGACGAATGCTTTGAAAGCTGGAGGAAACGCCTTGCAGTGAGAGACTTTGAGAATTCAGTCTGCTTAGCTTAGCAAAGAGAAGACCGAGAAGTGACTCGGTATCACTGCAAAGTACCTTCACAGAGGAGAAACACAAATCCAAAAGGTTTTAACCTAGCTGAGAAGGCAGGAAAAGCAATGAGGCTGATGGAACAAGGGAAACCAAAGACAGGCCAATCCAAAATCATGTTTGTAATGTTGCAGAAAACTAACTGTTTGAACAAGGAGCTAAGGGGTATGGCTGATTATTCATGTTTTCATGTCTTCAATCTTGTCTAGAAAGTAAGGTTCAGTTAAACATCAGTAATTTTGTGTAGTACAGCCTTATTGGGTAACAGTTCATGTCCTCTGACATACCAGGGCTAGCCTACAAAACACTTCTGGTGTTAAACTTTGTGCTATTAAAAAAGAAGTGCTGCTTCGATGGAAACAAGTCTTACAGAGTTTGAAGTCTCTTCCATAATGTCCTACTAGCTCAAGCAGCAATGACAGGCAAGTTTTTTTTCTTCTTCTGTGCTTTTTCTGCTTTTCCATTTCTGAAATAGTGGATAAGTCACAAGTTTCAAGTCATGTCTGGGAGACAGACTTGATGTTTAAATCCAGTGTGTTTTGAGATCCTTGGAAAAAAGGCCAAAGTATTAAAAAATTCATATTTGCTCTGGTATAAATCTATGTGTATTTCCAGCTGTGGTAGAGCAGAAGAAAGACTGGAATATTTGCTTCCTGAAGTCTTCTGAATACCAGCAGGTTAGCACTCATGCAAGGAAGAGGTACCCATACCTACCTGTATGTCAGGCAATTATTTTCACCAGAAGAATAATCATAGGGTGGGGTAAGCCATCACTGAAACTTATCCCCTTGCCACTCTATTCCTGGGGAATACAGTTGTTTTACAAGGTTCTTTTAAAAACAGTTTATGTAGCATTAATTACCTGCTGTAACTGCCGTGAGAGACCATTGTTTCTCAGAGAATAGTGACTATGAGATCTCTCATCTGAGAATTGCCACGACAGAGACTTGAGGTGCTCTGGAAGTGTAGCCCATGCCAGATTTGCTGCTAAATTATTCATGGCTGCTTACTCCGGTCTCAAACGCTGGTCTCATTTGAGTTGTAGCTAACAGAAGAGCCAAGAGCTATGCAATTGTTTTCTATTTCACTTTGATGATTTGGTATTGAGGAGGAATGTTCCCCAAGGAGAGGTGAAATCATGACTACAGTTCATGGGTGGACGTTTATTGCTTTTGGTTTACTGCAGGTAGGAGTTCCCGCCTACACTACAATCAAGCATGCAGAAGCTGCGGCACAGTCGGATCCTGCTTGTAGAAAATGCTATTGCTTTCGAGTTCCTGTAAAAAGGCTTCTCTGATAAGAGATATCCTAAAGAAGAGTATTCCTGTGCTATTACATGAAAAGAAGCTTGTTCTGGAGCCATCCTTGACAGGTTGCAAGTTGTGATATTTTCTATCTGTTTTTTTTAAACCAGAATTATCTGCACACAGTAAGTGACTTTGCTAGTAAGCCAGGTGATTTTCCTGGGCTTCACAAGCACAAGTTGCCTAGATGTCCTGCAGAACACCTTTTTCTCCTTGTTTTTTTTCTCCTGTGCACATAGGTTTTAAACCAATTCAGGAAGTTCAAAAGCAGCATAACATTTCTCATTGCCCTTACACACATGGTTTTAAACTTTGTGGACATGTTAATAGTCAATTATGTTTAAAAGTTTCTTTAATCATCACCTTGAAGCTTGAGGCTGGGGATATCAGTAGTGAATTGGGCTGGTACTGGCTTTGTGAGGAGTTTTCTCTGATACGATAATCTATGAACATCAGAAAAAAGTTAGGTCTAGCAGGTGTGGACTGCATGGTAGTTAACAGTAGTTTGAAAACCTAGTGCAGAGAAAAATCTCAGGTTGGGCCCTTCTTGTTTGTTTAATTAGTTTAACTTCATTTGCTTCATAAAGTTTAGTCCTTATCATTTTAGTGCAGATAAGTACTGCATCTGTTTAGGTACTCAAGTGAAGTATTTCTTAGTGGCTCAGCTTTATCTCAGCAGATATATGGAGGTGTTTGCCACTTGCTGAGCAAACTGCTGGTGTTTTTGTGTGTGTGTGTGTGTGTGTGCAGCTTCTGTTCAGCACAATGAGAGTCATGTACTGAGCATGAAGCGAAGGACAGCTGGTGAGACACATTTGGCTAAGGCCAGTTCAACATGCAAAAGGTTCCCGATAAGGCTTTGAATGCATATTGCAAGTTAGGTGCAGAATTTGGCTTTTATGACTAGGTCCCTGTTTTTGTTTTATTGGGCTAGGGAAGACTAGAAAGCTGTTATTCATTTTTGGGCCTATTTTATAACATTTCAAAATATACAAATGAATCACTCTCAAAACCTCCAAGACTCACGTTCTCAGTGTTTTGCTTCATCTTTATTTTTCTAGGCCCATGGAACTCTTGGTCCAAGGTTCCCAAAGGGACTGCAGACATGTAAATATTTTTAGAACAGGTATGAAAATTGCAGCTATAAAACAAGTTGAGAGTTGGAACGCTCTGGATGCTAGCTGTAGCTCTGATGGATTAGTAGAAGGACTGGAGAGGTTACTTCTATTAATGCTTCAGTACTTCAAAAATCCTAATTTCTCTGCCTGTAAAATGAGCATTTACCTACCTCTCAGGCTGCTATACAAATTAAGCTCAGGCCTTTGAGAAGTTAACAGGGACATTTCCAAAGTGTGCTATAGTCTACAGGCAGCATCCTTTTCTTTTCCTCCCTCTCCATTTCACAAAACAGGAACCACTTCAGTACCACTAATACACCAGTTACTCAGTAGGAATCCAGTGATTTCAACTCCAAAAAGGTTTAAACAATTCAGTACCATTTTCTATGTGAACATAAACTGTGACTGGGGAAGGTCCGATCCATAAACAGCCTCAACTGTACCCCCTTTTCCCCTTTACAAACCCGCCATGTTTGGTTAAATTTGCTGTGTTTTATGATGAGGAGCGAAAGCAGCCACGAAGCCTGAGATGAACCTCGGTGGTCAGCGGTACTTTATTACCTTCGTTTCACCAAATATTGCTTTCAGCAAGTTGCCCTCTTCTCCTATATGGAGTTTCCTGGAGATACTCTACATATATGCAACGTGCATGTGAGCGTATTAGCAGTTGAAACCGTATTACTGGTCTCTTTATTAATTTGATTTGTCGTTTGCCCATGACAAATGTATGGTTTCCTCCCCTCAGAGCAGACTGCTTGCAGTCTGTACAGCCAGAGACGTTGCTAACAAAACCTAAGCCACCACCCACCCAAGAGTGTCACAATATGACAAACACGCCAGGACACGGTCTCAGTGAATTGCAGAACGGTGAATTGATTTCTCACTTGTTCACTGGAATTATGTAGGTTTTGTTGTACAATCAGTACTGACAGAGATGTTACTGAGCTTTGAAGCTTCTTCTTTTAAAGAGATGCTGTTCCACCTTTTAGGAAGAGAATACCGAGCCTGGAGCACGTTGCTGGCTGTGCAAAGAGGGCTTGGGGATGAGCGGTCCCTCAGGCCACCTTACTTCTGGGCTTGGTGGCAGCCCAGCCTGGCTTTTCTACACGTCATTTTTCTATCCTGTCCAAGCTGCCAAGACACTTAAAATAGCAAATATGAGCTCTGAGAGGAAGAAAACATTAAGGAGAACGCTATTGCCACAATTAACAAACATGAGACTCGTTACGTGATCCGCCTCCCCCTCTCCTCCGCATCCACATCCATACGCATGCAGAAAGAAAGGGAGAAAACTGGAGGAAAAACAACGAAAAAAAGCACCATTAAGACCACCAAAACCATCTGTACTCAGAATTGTTACGCGTGTGCATGCCAACCGTTTGTATACAATAACACATTTGGAGGAAGGATTTTAGGAAATGTGCAGCCCCTGGCAGTGAGTGCCTGAAAAGCATTTGTTATGCCTAGTTTTCATTTAGTGCATGTTTTTTAGGTTCATGCATCTATCTAGCCAAGACCACTACCCTCTTGGCATGCTCTCTTAATAGCCAGCACAGAGACAAGATACGGATCATGACTGAGACTGCATATTTTTTTTTAATAAGATACAAGAGCCTTTTCACATTGGCAGTTGATCTCCTCTAGGGGAGAGCTGTGACATTCGGCTTTAGCTCTTCCCTCCTTTTTAGTTTTCAGGAAGCATGGAAGGAATGTCTGCAGAACAAGGCTGACCTTGTCTCCATGCTGTGGAACATCCTCATCTATAAAGGTACCTAACTTTGCACTTCATGGCTTTGTCATTTAAAACAAATAACTCCGTTTGTTAACCGACCTTTCTTTGAATTTTGGGTTTACTCTTTCTGAAAAATCATTTTGGAAGTGAATAAGGGAAGAGAGTAAGGGGGTGAGGGAAATAAAAATCAAACTGTACTGATTTTGCATAAGTGTTTATGGACAGTCCTGCAGCCAAAAAATAGTGTTTGAAAACACTACTTTTCAGTATGAAAAATATCCAAGTGAATCATAGAACTCACAGAAAGCTAAAAGTATTAAGGGCTTCAAGTAGGAGATACTCTGCAAAATTTTGGCTGTTATGAGCAGCTGTCATAAAATTATTCTTTTAAGTAGCCAGAAGACCTTTAAAACTTGTTTTTCTATATGAACATGTGATCCCTGCTGCTTACATGAAATGCACAGGAGTAAGAAGACCTCATGACTGAACTAGGATCATTTGTTAGCTGCAAAGTGAAATCATTAAAGTTAACTTGGGACATTGTTATAAATAAAACAGATGTACCTTCGCACTGAAAATCAGCAATATTTTCATCATTGAAGTAAATTTCAGGAAAAGTGTTTTGAATTATTTGTGCCCATTCAGAGGAGAGCTCGAATTATTGAATCACAAGTTTTCAATATCCAGCCTGTATACGACAATTGTTGTATACAACAAAACCAATTTGAGGTGCTGGAAGAATAAGCACTGCCACAGTACTTTCCCTCTGACTGGAAGAATAAGCACTGCCTGTTTGCAGCACCTCAGCATTCAGTACTTTCCCTCTGACTGTGCTTCATTGCTGCATAGCAGATTCTACGCACCCAGGAATGAGCCTTTTGCTGGATAAGTAGGAGGTGGGCCTTTAACCAGTCACTTTTCCAGAAGCACAATAACATCAAGAAAAAATGCAAAATCTCTGTCGAAGTTTGTTTCCAGTGAATTTCAATCAAAACAGCATTTGTTCTTCAGCACAGTTACTTTGGTGAGTTTGCATGGCAGTAATGCGGCAAAAATAGAAGTTTCATAATAGCAAATATAGGCCATAAGAAACTCAGGCAAGCCAGTGTTATCTTTCTGTACATGTGCTAAAGCTATGGGTAGGATTTTAAAAATTGCATTGATCACTTAGGGGGAAAAAAAAATTGCTATTGATTTCCAATGGGATTTACACCTGTAGGTCATTTCAAGAGAGATTTTCAAGATGTATTTAAGTAGGTACGCATCTAACAGGACTGAGAGAAACGAGGAGGTTATATTCTCAAGGGCTCTTTGGCATTTGCAGTGGCCAGCATCTAGCTGCTCTGCATCTAGTCCAACCCTTGTCCAGGCTCAGGGCTACCCCAATGTGACCGACATTGAGTCCAGGCACCCGTGTAAGGGAGCCCAGAGACCAAAGGGCAAGGGAAGCAGAGGGAAGAAAGCACCTGAGGTGTGCACCCATCCTCCTTGTTATCCAATCATCTTTTTGTCAAGGACAGTAGCATGAAAGACAAAATATTTTCTTTTTTAAATTACATTTTTTAGGGAAACATGACTTCCTTACAATATTTTCCTTTCAAGTGTTTCTTTTCAAGTTCCTACCATCTTCAAATACAGCTATGTCTCAATTTAGTGTGTAAAATGGTACTTAATGTCAGTTGAAACATACATTAAACCCACCTATAAAACTTACTGTACATAAAGTTAAATTTTATGTGTACCTGAGCTTTAAATAAAGGTTTCACAGGCTTCTGACATCTGTCCAACAATGTTTATAGAAGAAAAATACTCTTTCCAGTGCTGCATTTGAGGCTGGGCATAAATTCCACAATGCTTAAAAATGTAACAGAACTAAGACTTGAAAACAGAACATCAACCTGTTTTCTAACATGAGGCTCCTAAAGTATCCACTTGCACCTCTTATTAAACCTCTAGTTTGCAAAACCCTCATCAGGCATATGAATATATTCATATCCAACTTTTCTTCAGTTTAATTGCATCAACGAGACTTAATGTTTCAAAAAATCAACATCTTATTCAGGGAAAAAGACTGAATCACAAGAAAGTCTCTTTGCTGAAAACAAAAGAATTAAAACTTTCTCAGACTTAACATGAGATATCTCCTTGTTTTGTCTCCTTTGCCATGTTGCGATTAAAGAATATGATTTTTTTTGTTGCATTTTAATGTTGGCAAAATTAGGTATGTCATGGAAATCTGATACTCTGGACAAATAAAAAATTTGACACGACTTTCTAGATCAAATGATTCCTTTCTACAGTTGTTTGCTGCATCAGGCAGTATATGATGAGCAGTCCCATACCAGGATTATCCAACCTTTTTCAGCTTGTATGTCCCTAAATATTTTTGGTGGAGGAATATTACCAAAACAAAAAAAGTATGTAGTAGAGTAAACATGATGATAATTACTTTCTTCATTTATGTTTTGGGGATAACCACGTTGTTCCGGCTTCAGAAAGAGTCTGGTTTTCATTCTTCTTGAGGTTAGCCACACAGTTCCCAACTTTCCTTCTGCAGCCTCCTCAGCTGCACAGAGCAAGTTCTGTCCCACCCAGGGTTATCCCGTGGGGGCCTCCAATTCTCAAGTTCAGGCTCAAGCCTGGATGGAGAATTCCAGAAAACTTAATTTACGCCTTTGCTTATAAACCTGGTCTAGGGCCTAGTCTGTAGCCTTGATAAAAGGCTTAGCCTACACCTACTACTTACTGAGCCACTGGAAAAAAAACCAACATGTAAATGATAGTATTTAAAGTATTACTATTTATGTGTTAATTATTTCCAGAATTTTTCTTCCTTTCATTTTATTTCACAATCTGGATTATGAGTGTAAAAAAAGAAGTGTGTATAACATTTCAGTACAGAAGTCTTGAAAGTGCAGCCCACATCCATGATTTTTATTTCAGATGGGCAATTCAGCACAGCTTTAGGGAAAAACCAAAAGCAAACACTGTTTGGACACCAATAAAATTCAAGGTTGGGGTCTTCAAAACAGAGCAACAGCCTTGTCAGCTTACCAAATCCAGGATCTGGAGTTACATAGCTATATCTCTTAAAAGAAATTGTCAGTATTATTTACTGTTAAATATCATAATAGAAAGACAGGGTGGAAAGGGACTACCTAGTCCCTCTCACTGTTTCAAGGCAGGATTAAAGCAAGCTTTTATTCACGTCAACCACCAATCTTCATTGCGGCAATCTAAAGCCATTGCTCTTATCCACCATATCTGAAGAGATAGTCCCTTCCTCTCTGAAACTGTCTCTATGTACTTGAAAATTGTGATCATTCCTTTTCTCCCACTCCCAGATTTTTCTTTCTTAATCTGGATAACCTACAAATAAAAGATTTTTTTTTTTTTAAAGTTATGTTCTTTACTAAGGAGAACATGTTATTCTCCTCTGGATGCTCTCCAAGTGTGCCACATTGCTCTTAAAGTATAATATCCAAAACCAGCCACAGCGCTCCAGCTGAGGCTTGATCAATGATGGGTGGAAAAAGAATCTTTCCATGTGTCTTGCAATCTATATTTCTGTCTGTATTTCCCACTCTTATGAGATTCAGGGGGAGTATTAGCATGATTTATGTTTAGTATACACCCAAGACCATTTTCTGAAAAAATGCTGCCTAACCATTTAGTTTTCTTCCTCTACTGGGGAGGAATAATCAATTAACATATGTATTGCATCTTATTTATCTTTATTGAATCTCACCCAGTATTTTTAATCCATTTTTCCAGACCTTTTAAATTCTAAATAACCCTTGTGTGTACTTGCAGTCCTTCCACCTTGAGTCATCTTCAAGTTTAACTTCCATTGCCTAAACCAGAGACCAAACAGATCAGCATTAAAACAGCCAAGATGTCTCTGATGCTTCACCCCAGCTAAAGGGTCTGTTTCAATGTCAGAAAAAGTAAGGTGGCCTGATGCCTCGATGAAGAAACTGCATAGGCTGTTACATATTCCTTTGGGATTCTCCCCATTACTTACCAGTCTTTTTATGTGTGCTCTTTCTAGGAACTGCCATCAGGCTGGGCAATCTACAGCTACCACAATCTTCTGCTTTTCCCATTTTTTTTTTTCTTCCTGAGAGCGCTATCGCATTTGCCCTTTTCAAGAACTTTACCTGTCTTCAGAAATATTCATGGTGTTCTAACACAACTTCAGTCAGTTTAAGTATTGTAGGCCCAGCTGATTTCAAAATATCTAGCTTGGGTTAAAAGCAGTCAGCTATCCTTACTTTTGGAGGAGATCAGTACTTCAACTAATAACTGCTTTTACAACACATTTTGAAGTTATGCAAGAGCTATACACTAGTCATGAAGTTTGATATTTGACTTCTGTAAGCATACATCATCTTTCCAAAAGTATGTAA
Source organism: Scopus umbretta (assembly GCA_013400535.1). Classification (NCBI taxonomy): domain Eukaryota; kingdom Metazoa; phylum Chordata; class Aves; order Pelecaniformes; family Scopidae; genus Scopus; species Scopus umbretta. Next base: position 19,258 of record VZTL01029151.1, read on the forward strand.
AATACTGGTGGGACTATGATTTTGTGTTTTAGATGTATTCAGCAATTTATTAGGGAGTGAAAGGCACAGCATAGGATTGTTCAACAGCATTCCTAAATTTTGATCTGACCTTCCTTGCAAGAATTAAGCTTCAGAATTAGCTGAACACTATTCTGAAAACAGAAACTCAGTTGTTTACTGCCAAATCTATAGGCTATTGATGAGAGCAAAGAGATTGGTCACTCCGTAGCTTGTCCTCTCCCCATATTTATTGATCAGTATTTAACAGCTGTATCATCACTCGGATTTCTTGCTTTGTGAAATGGCTGATGTCTGCAGCAATTCTATCAATGCCTTTTAGTCCAGTCATGGGACTAGGAAACACAGGATGCTAGCACAAGTCAAAGATAACAGCAGAACTCAGTCTTAATTTAAGCGTGCAATCTCTGAACAGCTCTGCTTTACCCATTTATTAGGGTAAAGGGATGAACTTAGCACATGTTTCTGATGGCATTACTACTGCCTTGTTAGATGACTGCTCCAAATATCTCCCTGCAGGTGATTCCATTGCCAGCAACCACAGAGCACTGGTTAAAGTCTGATGAAGTTGCAGCTATAGGATGCTCCAGATCCAGGGAAGGGACATAGCAGAGACAAGAGGAAAACGTGAGTATTAAGCAGTGCCATCTAGTGTAGTGCAGGCACTCATTCACAGGGAAGGGAGCTGGCCTCCAGGCATTGTTTAGCCTTTAACTGGAAAAGAATCACAGGACTAAATCCATACACACCACAGAAGGGTTTTGATGGCAAATACAAGTAAAAGATGCCAGAGTGGTTTTATGCCTTTCAAGTTCTGCCTGATTTGCACCCTGGATACCCAGATATTCCCCCCCCTTTTTTTTTTTTTTAATCTTTACCTGAACTACAAAAATGGGGAGTTTGTCTACATATGCCTCTCTCTAGATTTGAGCATTCATGCTGCCAGGTTAAGAAACCTGTTTGAGCACTACAATGACAGATGACAAGAACTTGGTTGGAGAGAGCTACCAAACCAATTTGTGTACAGCACCTGGTACTACAAGGCTTTAAGGAAAGCTCTAGCAAGACATGAAGCCCCTGATGGTACAGATGCTTTCACTAGTGAATTAGAAGAACTGCTACAGAGAAGGTTAACACACTCGCAAGTTTCAGGCATTGCCCATCCTATACAGAGCTCTACACTGCATGGTAGCAAACTCTCCAAGTTCCTTATTAGAGTTTACAGTTGCAACATAGTTCAGCAAAAAAATATAGATTAAATACTCCACAAAAATCATATCAATTGCTGTTAAAAGACAATGGACACATACCACAATCAAATCTCTCACATAGGTCAACAAGGATTGCTGTAGTAAAATAACCTTTGCCTCAGCTGAACGTTTTCCACTCAGCAAGCATCTCCTCAGTCCTCTGTTTCCCTTGAGCAGGCTAGCAGACTTGCTAGCTGCACTGACTACAGGCAGCGCTTTCTGAGACTCTTCCTAAAGGGACTAAATCAATCACAAGCATAACTCAAAGCCAGGTAAAATAGGTAAGCCAAATCTTACCACCTGACTCCTTCCAGCTCTCTACCATCACCTAGTAGCAGGCAGATCACCCAGTTTTGCATAACAGAGCCTTATCCTTAACACAACTAGGTCTCTCTAGCTGTAGCAGGCTCCCTCCCTTAAATAAGCTGCTTGTTAGCCTTATCTCATCAGCTGGGAGACAGCTGATTAGGTACAGGTAGAAGAAGCTAAACCCAACATCCGCACATGTGACCTGATGAATTACATTTTTTTAAAATGTGTGGAAAATGGTCGTCTTCCTAAGCACATACTTAGAGAATTACAGGTTACTAAGAAACCGGATGAAATTATGTGACCTGTGTTATACAGAACAACGGGTTAGATGAGAAATTGGCTTCTTCCTTCTTAAAAACTATGAATGGTTTGAGCAATACAAGAAATGCTTCAACTTGTGCATGAGTTGTAAAACTACATGCCCTACTACATGAGACCATTATTGTCACAAAGAAACTGTCTCTTTAAAGAAAGTAATTTCTTTGAAAATGGTTATCTATAGAAACGGGCAAATTAAAGCTTTTGAAGTTTTCAATTCTCAGTTTGGGCTTCTAAAGTAATCACCTCTGCAGATAAATATAACTGAATGTCTGTTGTTATACACAAAACAGATATTCAGAAGTGTACTGGAAAGCAGAAGGAAGTGGGAGTGTGACAGCCGAGGTAGGACAAGGGGACAGGAAGGGCGAAGCATGTAATGGCCGCATGCTCCCCACCTGCTGCATCGTCCCCCCACCCCACCTCTGCCCCTGCAAAGCGGGGAACTGCAGGAGAGATTTCTTCTCACCCCTTTGCCCTTCTGCTCCGCTATCCTGTATCTTTGCAGATTTGCCTGGTCTCCAGAGGGCCTGATCTCCGGGTTGGAAAATGCTGCCTTAACACTTCACTGGCCTTGGGACGGGGAATGACAGCGTCACCGGCCTTGGGAGAGGGAGCGGCTGGCGCCTACGCACTCTGCAGCGGGTTTTCCAGCAGGTCGTGGGTGGCGGTGTGCGACCTGCCTCCCTCTGCCCTCAGAGAAGGTGCATCCATGCCTCTCTGCCTCGTTCAGCTGGGAAGCTGCAGGGGAGGAAGCCGCCACGCGGCTCTCCCACGCCAGGCTCATTACACCCGTCTCCGGCTGAGGCTGGCAGCAATTATACAAAACCCCAGAAGAAAGTGGCCTGACTTTATGCCACCCGCTCATTAAAACCTCCCTCCCTTACAGCAAGATCTTTGAAGAGCGGATGCCGATATTTTTGAAAATATGCCATTCAGTGAGAAATCTGGAAAAGATGTCCCATACTATTCCATCATGGATCCCCTATCAAAAACCTCATGAGGAGGATACAGGGTTGGTTATCCCACTGTGGGCTCTCAGAAGGTGCTGCTAAGAGCAGATAGCTTCGGCCATCCTGACGTCTCAGGCACCGCCTGGTAGCCATGCCCTTAGATTTGGCCCTGTGTGTAGACTCAAGGTGCAAGCTAAATGCAGTGGATTTTACATTTTATCGCTGTGTAATTTCCAAATGCTTTTTCAGAGCCTGTGTAAAGCAGCCAGGCGCAGCATCCCCCCTGAGAAATTTCGCTGTGCAATAGGTGGTTTTTACCCATATTTGCTAGCAGCTATCCAGTTCCCAAAGCAGGTATGATAGTGGGGGTGGAGGTCTCAGAATAGGCAAATCCCTTATACCCAGTATACCTCTCACACGGTATCAATACACGTAAAGTGTAGGTTTGTCTAGCAACAGTGATTCACATTAGAAACCGGAGCAAGCTTTGGGGTGGGGAGTGGGAGGTGGTGGTGACTGCGAAATTCCCATATAAAAAATGTTTTCTAAAGTTAAGTGTGAAGTGGTTAAGTGTTAGCAGTGCCAGAGTCCAGCCTAGCAGGGATCTGTCAGTATTGCCCTGCGTTGACATTTTTTTTCCGCTAACTGAAGGGTTCTGTGTGAGTTTATCTTGATTGTCCAGACCGCACTCACGCATGCAGCACCCTTCTCAAAGGGATGCTTGTTCCTTGCTATTAGAAAAATTTCTGACTAAATATTTAGTGATTGCTATAAAAAAAATTCATCGGGAGAAATAAAAAAATCAGGTCACTGTGGATGTCCTGAGAAAAATTATGCAGGATGTATTGTCAAAAGCAGGAGCTGCCCCAATAGCACCCTGATCTGGGCTCACTCTCTGACACCTAATTGACCCAATATTGCAAATAGGTGGGGTTCTGAGTGCTTTTTTATTCTTCTAAAGTTAGTTACCTGTTAAATTGTGCTGCAGATAGCAACAATTTTCCCTCCTTCTCCCTCATCCTCCAAAAATCTCTGATGCTTTACAATGCATCACCGCTTATTGCTCATTTTGCCACCCGGACACTCACATAGAGCTAACTGACTAATCTCTGCTGTTAATGCACATCAATGGTAGTCAGATCACTCATATCTGAATCATTCGTACCATGTGCAAGCAGAGTCTCATTCAGGTGTTTAACGTGCTAGTCCAAGTGTAGCTCTACATTACAGTCATTTAGTAAATGAGTGATTGTTTTGGTCTTCAGAAAGAAAGGTGAGAGAAGGGAGTATTTTTGTTTTCTGTTGCAGTGTTGCTGCCACCTAACTTGAAGAGAAGAAGAAAAAAAAAAGTGATACCCAGTGTCTAACCCTTTTCTTCTCTTTTTGTTTGATTAAGATGATTTTTTACAAAAATTATCTTCATTATATCTTGATATGAAGTTAAGAAAAGTGGTTATGAATTGATCTTTCTTCAGAAAGAGATGGTGCATGATTATAGCAAATAGATTCAACTTGATCATGAATAAAATTCATAAAGGGATATATTCTGTGAAGGAAGTAACTGACATCAATAGTTCAACCTGTGGATTCTTTTAACTATTTTTTTTACTGCTAATTCTACCCATTTGAACTTCCAGATCTAATGTGGAGGGAGAGGACAGTATTTTCATAAACAAATTTGTCATCTCATTTTGTTTATTTAACAATTGTTTTTCTCACCTTTGCTTTAAAGTGCATGTTTCACTGTGTATGATCATTGCTTTTATTTCTCAAGTACTCTGTGCTGTATGTAAAACCAGTTCTATTAACAATACTGTTTATGCAGAAAGAGTGGTAGCACTGTGGCCATGACAGTTGGAAGACATAAAGTTTGCAGGAAAAAGTAACTAACCTCTCTGATTAGAACAATTGTTATATTCGTTTCTCCAGCTGTAATAAAAGACGCTCGCTCTCCTATCTTGACTCTTTTATATAGCTATGTACGGCTTCAGATGAACTATACAGAACTGCCCACAGCTACACTTTGAAGTAATGATTATTTACAGTTCCCTGTGTAGTTGGTCTCCATGACTTACCATCAAAATATCGAAAGGATTCTCCTTTTCCTTGTGAGCAGTAATTTTCTAGGTCAAGTAACATTTGCATTGAGCACTGCTCGGAGACAGACACTCTGCTGGATTTAGACAGTACAGTTTGATACAGTGGCTGGGAAGATCTCGGACAAGTACTGAAACAAAAAAAAATTCTCTGCCTACTTTAAAGTAGATTTTTCCTTCTTATTCCATGTACCTCAGTGAAAGGTGATCAGGAATAGAGAGGTCCTGGTCAGAGAGGTCCAACGGTGTCCTGCTTTACATTTAGTTCTGCGTAACAAAATCCATGGAGAACCATTCATTGATATTTTTTGATATTTTCAGTGTGGCAAATGCAGCATCGTTTTGGCTTATCCAGTGGAATTCACTGAAATGCAAGTCAAGGTGTCTGCTGGCTTCAGCAGTGGCAGGACCTCGTTCTTTAAATTGGGTCTGGGGTGTAATTTACAAAAGAGCCTGGAAAAATCAGGAGCTCACATTCCACTGAGACGGACAAGCAGTGAGGCATCCCTCTTCCCCCTGCACCCCCATGGCAAACCCATTATATAACCCATGGGCCTTTTGGAAGGGGCTGCTGTCAATGAGACATCAGCTCTTCAAGCAGTGGAGGAATGGTGGGGTGAAATGCGATGCTCTGCGTTGGAGGTACTCAGGCTAGATGATGATTAGGGGTTCCCCAGCCTTAGAACAGAATGTTCCACCTGAACAGCAAGCATGCAGTTTATGTTATAGTCTTTCACTGTAAATTTCCCAAGCAAATGTAAGAGAAGGCAAAAATGTTTGAATCATACTTACTAGTTACAGTAGGAGAATATAGTACATAGGCAGCTATGCATTAGCTATTTGGTGCAAGTTTACAGATCACCAAGCTGGAAAGACGATTTGTGACCACCTATTTTTTCCCCGTATTACATAGGTTACAGGACTTTCTTGAATTAACGCCTGTTGGAACTAGAGCATTTCACTGAGAAAATCAATCATTTTCAACTTCAAAATGTCTAGTGATGGAGAATCCATTACAATCCTTGGCAAATTGTTCTAATAATTAATTGCCTTCTATGTTAAAATGTGTCTAGTTTCAAATTTCACTGGCTCTTGTCAGAATTTTTTCCACTTGACTGAAATGCCATATATTATCAAATTTCTACTCTTCTATTCTATTTCTACAGGGAGATAGGAAATTTATAAATTATAACCAACTCGCCCCTTAACCTTGTCTTTGTTAAGCTAAACAGATTGATCTACTCAAGCCTTTCACTGAAAGACATCCCTTCCCCTCTTGTAGCCCTTCTCTGAACCCCTCTCTGTCGGCCACCAGTCCCTGATGATGGACCCCAGAAGCGAACACTACTTCAATCACCACTGCACCTCTGCCCATATGGAGGCAACACAGCTTTACTCTGAGAAATCCTGCAGCAGATACGGTGCATTGACCCTTCGACTCACATCCGTGGATTGAAACTTTACATTTAGCAGATTATTCACCATTACTCTTGATTTATTTTATATCTTTTTAGAGAGCCTTTATCCATATGGACAAGACGCCGATACTGTAAGTGTATATACCGAGCCCTGACGTGAGTCTGGAGATCCTAAGCACAGTTAGGCTCAATCTGAAATGGGGCTGATCTGGCAGGAGTTGTGTGCAACAGAGAAATGGATTTCTTTGAAGAAGGGGGGCACGTCAACTGCTTCTCTAGATACACTAAACCGTGCCCCAGCCATGGAGAAAAAATGCAGCAACCCTCTTAACAGACTATTTTTCATGTGTACTCCAAGATCTGTGACTGTTGCTTTGTTTCCCAGACAGAATTTAAGATCCTGGGATTTTTCTACAACACTCCACGTAGACTTTTTTTTGGATGGATCTCTTCTCCTGTTTGGGAATGGTACCTACCATGGCCAGGACAGCCAGCAATACCAGAGAGAGTTACAGACAGAGCGATATCTGGAAAGGTCTCTTACCTTTAGTTATCCTTCAGAACATATTTCAAGCTCACCCTTTAAAATGGTCCAGTGAGAGAACTTCTTGTGTTGTATCTGTGCTGTGGGAAGGTTCAGAGACAGAAGTGATACAGTTTGCCTTCAACACACTGCCATTATTTCCTGCAGTATGTTTGTAAACCTGCTGTCTGTTTTCTGGGGATACTGCATCTACAGATGGATTTATTGCATTTTAATTAATTCTCAGAGGCCTGTAGCAAGTAATGGGCTAAGGGATCACCTCTTTCATGAACCCAGTTATGTAAATAAAAATGATAGAAAAAAAAGCAAAGGTGAACAATTGTGCCAGCCAGCATGAACTAATGTATGATGGACAAGTTTTGGTCTAGCCTATGTTCTTTTTTCTTTCCTCTGATTAATTAGCAAAATGAATGCACAAAATACAAAGTCACCAATATGCCAACAGGTAGCTTTCTGGTCATGCTAAGCACAACAACAGAGTGGGTGGTTACACAGCGGGGAGACTTGCAAGTTTGGAGGCAATGCCCAAAATGGCCTCTTCCTTCCCATCAGAGACTGGGAAGCACCATGCCAGTACTTGATCTTATAGAGAGTATAGATTTTTTTTTTTTTCCTCAAAACAAAACAAAACCGCAGCAGAAACAGTAGAATAGCTTCCTAAGCTGCCCTGCCTATGGCCATGCACATCTCTGCCTCCCCAGTCTCTGGCAGGACTAAGAGTAGTGAAGGCAAAGTGTTGCTTAAGAAGTTGAGTGCGTTAAGTGATGAGTAAGATTCCCCCACTGAGTCATCATTTCTCTAGCATGTAGTATCTGTATAACAAGTTGGCCGGAATTTCAACACTGCATATGGCTTTTTCACACATGAACACATTTTTTATCACATATTTGTTTGAATGGCATATCAATTTCAGAAAACAAAGTACACCTCTAGTTCAAAAAATGGCTGTGGGAAGTACAAGGAGCTCCAGTTCTACTTTCTTTCATAAGAACCATTAGGCAAAGTTTAATCAGAAATGTATGAAAATATATAGAGCTTAACACTGCAAAGCTGAGTATGTGTTAAACAGAGTGAGGACTTTGCTAAGGCAGCATTGTTCTCTATAGGCTAGTGGTCATAAATACAAATATTCATGCAATCCTTCACATTTCAGGCATACTGCTGTCACTATCAGGTTCTTCACTCAGCAGTTTTTTCTGTTGCAGAGCCTTGAAGCATTATCCAATGGGCTGTTTTATTCAGACGCTCTTTTCCTTTTGGGAAGAGAGAAATCAAAATTATATCGAAGAACATGCAGGTTCAGGTGAATCCCTCGGGCTTTAGCAGCAATGGACAAGCCTCAGAGGTACCTTGGAGACTTGTAAGCATCCAAAAGATAAGGCACCAGGATCATGTTTTGTTAATGCCACTTTTGCATTGCTTTATGTACTGGAAAGTGGTCATTAAATGGTTGGGGACAGCAGGTGGAGAAATGCCACTCTTAAGTCCTTCCTGAAACAAAACAGGCATTTTTGCTGCCTCGTGCTCCATCTCTACCTCTCTTTCCGTATCCCAGCTCAGAGTGAGAGGCTGTGTCAAAGGGCTGCCTGGGCAGAGCGGTCACGGTGATGTCTGGCTCCAACTACACTGTTGTCAGACTCTGTGGATTTTGTTCTCGGTAGCACGAATATGGGATTAAGGAAACACACAGGCACACTGAGGTCTAAATAAACCTGCTTCTAACAGCAAATAACCTGCAAGGCCTTGGTATAGATAAATGCCGTGATTCTGGCAGACCTCCAGAGACAGAGCACAGAGGGGCAGTCCTGGGCTCATACCTCGTTTAATTCCTGAGTGCTGTCATCTTTCACACTTAGTGCCTCCTTGCCACACTGCTTGCGGTAGGGCACAGCTGGTTAGAAATCAGGGCGCCACAACTATTTCCCTGCTGTTGCAAACGACGGTGGACTTTTGTCTCTTTCTGCAGGTTTCCAGGTTGACACAAAGGGTTGGGAGAGCCCTAGAGCACGGGGGAAATATGGAATAGGTGTTTTGTAGATCATCCTCGACTAAATGTTACAAGGTACTTACAGTAGGTGGGACCTGTGGAGGTCCGCTCCAGGCCTGTATTCCTGAACTGGGAGATGTGCAGGACACGATGACAACTATCTCCAGCTCCCTACCCTGGGTATTTTCTACATATAATGCCTTGAAATTCTCTACCTAATCGATTTGTGGCAGTGTCCCACTGCCCTACAGGTGGCAGGGACCATCCTTGGCCAGGGGTCCTCTCCTTGCTCCTGAGGGGTGGGGGATAACCCAGTCAGGCAGAGCACACAGAAAGCAGCAGAACAACCGACAAACCAGCCAACCCAACCAGCTAGGAGAACCCTCCAAACCAAACCAAAACTGCTTCTTGGGTCTCAACCAATTTTACTTGCGGTAAATTAATGGAGATCTGCACCCCACTTCTACTTATAAATCCTCCGTTGTTCTGAGAATTCTTTTTATTTAATCAATTCAGTTGTTTGTGTTAACTGTTTAAAATTAATGATCTTTCTTCTGTTGTTATTATTCGGAATGGGGTTATACTCAGAAAAAATTATTCAGTAGTTTAACAGGAGCAGGGAGACCAGCGTAGGGAGCGTGCGGCAGATAAGCTGCACTTGGGGAGTGGGGAAGAAGTCACATGAGGGCAGATGCTATTTATACTGTTCTGCTGCTTAGAGTTGATGCTAACAGCACTGACTTGGTGTTTGGATGGTAACTTTATTGAGGATACTGAAATGGCTCATAAATGTTACCAAGTCAAAAGCTACCAGTAATGACAGTTTCTGAAAGGGCACTTTTTTAATGACCATTCTGGGACCCCTACACATATAACCGCAAAATGCGCACTGTGTTTTCATTTAAAGAGCATGGCTAGCTTGTAGTAAAACTACAATGGCAAAGATTTGGGAAGGACTTTGAGCAAATTTCACCTGTGAAGCAAGATCAATTAGGCTAAGGAGTTGAAACCCATAAAATAGTGAAGGAAGTAGTATCTGCAACGAGAGGTGACACTCGTTTCTTCTCTTTCGGTCTTTAGCTAGCAATCTCTTTAATGTTGTGCAGTGGCAGGAAGACCCCATGCTGCTGATGCAAAAGTAAAATTTGGAATTTACTTTTACATCACAAAAGTAACATTTGGATGGCATTTTACAGCAGGGAGGGATTAATGTTGTCTTTTGCTGAATATTTCAGAGTGAGTAATTCTCTTCTTCCTTTTTTCTTCCTCCACAGTTTCCTCCTGTTGTAAGGAGGACAGTGCCAGCTGGTTAACCACATTCCGTGCCACTGTTGGCCTTGTCTAGTAGTGCCTGACACAATGGCTGTAGAGCCATCTTTCTGGAAGAAAATTTCCAATTATCACATCTTCCTCCATGGCAATCAAGTTGAGAATGCTAACAGAGAGAGGCTACTACCACTTTCAGTACTGCCTTATTAGTCCCGGCTTGGTTTAGGCAGCATGCTGGGTGATACTCCAGTAGCTGGTTTATATTCATGTTGCTCTAGCTGAGAAAGATACATTACCTGTAGAAAGAATAAAAAATCCTACACAAAACCCCAGAATTCTTTGTGCACACCTTCTCCTTTAGGATAAAAGCATGCAAAGTTGAATGTAAGGCATCATTATAACGTTAAAAAACATTCAATGCCCATATACAAACCGTAACAGATTTGAAACACTCTTTTTTTTCCCACTGCACATCACATATTTACTCCCTTTTCCTTTCTCTTTTACTAAGGAAATGAGCACATTTGCATGAAAACAAGAGCTTAGATTCTTAAAAGTTTGTCTATTCCTGCTTACATTTTCCTGCTCTGAAGGGATCGGAGCCTTCTGTAGAGGGTACCGTAATTGCTTCCAACCCAACGAGCTGTGATGAATAAGAAGCAGGAACTTTTAAACAAAGACCCTGTTTTCATGCAAATATTCTCAGTAATAAAGCATAGAGTAAAAGAAATATGTGAAGTTATGTTTTGCAGAACCGCTACTTAAAGAAAAGCAGCTTTGTAGAACGAAGCCGAGTCTGAATTTTTCTAACTGCGGCGAGGGAAAGTGAGCTTGCGTATTTTCCATAAGAGATTCCAAATGTCTCCAGACAAGATCGTTAAGCGGCAAAGATGGAATATATCTCAATATTATTCTCATCAGCATCATCAACATCACTCTATGTGAAAAGATCCTAACCAGAATTATGGCACCATTCTCCTGTTTCATTATATACCCAGGATCATACAGCCTCTTTCCCCCAAAGATTTAGCAACCTAGTATGTTCTTATAATCCATCGCTGCGTCATTGCCTTGGTCTACCCCCTCTTGATTTTCCAAACTCAGCAGTAACTGACCAAAACCTACTGAAAAAAAAAATAGAGACGAATGTCGGCATTGGAAACAACAGAAAATTGGTAGGAAACGTTTATATTTAACGATAATGAATAGTTTAGGCTTTGCTTCACAATAGCTCACTCAGTAGATAAATCAGAAGCCAGGAGGCATTCATTTGCTTGCAGTTTTCATCCATTAACACCACTGAGTATCCACCTCTCTAGTTTCTGGTCTTCCAAGCAGCAACCACCTGGGAGCTATCATTAAGAACAACTTTCTAGAGCGGTCCCTTGCCAGTAATATCGGCAGGTGGAACGGTGAGACTGTTTTCTCCTCATGGAAGCTGTGTCAACAGCAGAGTCCCACCTCCCCAAAGGTAATGAGGTGCCTGCTTATCCAACCGCTCGGGGGATTTTGTCACATACCCGAGACCAAAGGAAGTCAGCACAGACAAGCCCATGCAGTGCCTGAACACCGGCTTCTGCCTCCACAAGCGTTAGGGCTGGCGGTGCCTGTTGTTGCTGCCATCACCGGGCTGTAAAGGATGCAACAAGAGACTTCCGCCGAAAAAGGCATGGGAAGAGATGAAAAGTGCTAGCAGGCACACACTTTAATCATTTGGAGGTGCGGTTTCTTTATTCCTCAGCGCACCTTCTCTCAGTTCAGCAAGGTTGATTTTCAGTCTGCTCAGAAAATGGACTTTCCATCATAACTCATGGGCATGGCAAGTTAGAAGTGTCAAAATAATTTTTCTAACTATGTTGGTAAACAAAAAAAACAAGGGACAGAAAATTCTTACCCTCAAAGGCTACCCTTAACCATCCAATAACTCCGTATCAAGCACTGTCGGCGCATGTTTTCTAAACACTCCTCTTTGGCAGAAGTCGGATGATAGATTTCAGCCAAAAGCCTTCTCTTTTTTTTTTCAGAAAGTCTTAAAAACTTGCAAGTGTCTTCTCAGCTTTTTCTATGGACTCAGTGCTACGTCACCACAACACTGTAATCTCATCGAGAAACACGGGTAACTTTAATGAGAGACATCAGGCCCCATTCTGCCTAAGTCTTCATTTCCTATTGCCAGTGGACTTGTTAGGGCTGATAATTGCGAAAATACAATATTTATAACTTATTCATGAATTATTTTAAACCTCTTTCACAGCCTGATGCACATGAGGCAATCTGAATCACCAAAACTCTGTTTTGCAACTAACACTTCATTACACTGAATGGAAAAGTTCACACATCTGTTGGTGCTGTATTGTTTCAGGCTGGCTGCAGAGCAAACAATCCAGCGAGGCACAGATTTGCCGTAGGAAGGCTGCCTCCAAACCAGAGGACAGAAACTTTCCTTTTCTGACAAATGCAGAACGCAGAAGAGCCTCAGTCTGTGGCATCGAAGGACCGACACAGCCCCTCTCCCCAAGGATGCTAAGGGAGATTCTTCCAGGTTCAGCTGAGTAATGGGGTGTCACTAGAAGTCTCGACAGAAGGAGGGTCTGTGCGAGGAGATTCCGGTCTGTGTTATTAAACCCTGCTAATTCTGATACCGTAAAACCAGAACGGTGAACCGAACCTCATGCGATTTTCCTTATTTAAACAGAATCTTATCGTTCTCATTTCAGAGTCTCAGATGATTTACAACTGGGGAGATTAAAAATCTGCATTCTAAACTCACCACACAAATTCTGCTGAAATCACTACAGACATATCTATCTATCTATATCTATATGGACATACGTGAGTATAGGTTTTGCAAATATATTCTATGATATTTATTTATACAAAAGTGAAGTCATGTACCATGCAATTGACCTCATTTTTGTGTCCTGGCCTGGCATGGTGGGGTTCCAGGATGCTCCTAGGACTTCTGGCCAAGTGATTAATGGCAGCAGTAATAAACTGTCCATACCTTTCACCGACGCGGATCAAAAATCCTAACTAAAGCAAAGAAAGAAATCCAGCTGGGTTAAATATTATGCTAGTTTCTACTCTCCGTCCCCACTCCACACCACAGTTGGTTTTCATCCGCTCTTGTTTGTTCTCTCTCCTGCCATTAAACAGTTTGAAAAAAATAACGAGCATTTCTGGCTTTTTTTTAAGGCATGGTCCAAACTCGACTGAACTTAGGAATTTGTCTCTGCTGAGAAGGCATATGGCTTTTTACATGATCCAAAGTGGTACTCCTGGATATGGTATTATTTTCTGATATACTAGAGCACTCCAGCTTATTTCAAGGATTTCACTCATCCATGCTGTAACTGCCTGGGTCCCCGCTCCTGGCTACGTCACATCTTTCCCCCCTGCCCCCCCCCCCCCTTGCTTTGTGAGCTTACTTTGGATTCAGGCACAGCACAGAATCAGTGTGATATGGAAGTTACGGAGAGACCCTCAGCAGGAGGCTGGTTTGAGAACAATTATCTGACAGAATCATTTAGCAGCGCAGCCCAATCTATGTTATGACCCTTCTTCTAAATGTAGATATAATGGCACATTAAAGTAATGTTACATCTCATAAAGCCTGCTGGGTGAGGGTTCAGCGAGGTTCCCCTCGTTTCCCTTCTGCACAGCAGGTCCTTTGTTACTGCCTCTCCTCCAGATCCTGTGATGGACGGGAGTCCCGCGCTCCTCGAACACTAAAACGGGGCTGACAAGATAATTTACGGACCCCGTGGCCAACAAAAAGTCTCAGGCCTCCTCGCGTTATCGCCAAATCCTACTTTTCTCCACCCATGGTGCCAGATTTTACAGATGCCAGGAAAGGTTTTGGCAACCCAAACGTCCTTCAGCGCGCTGCTTTCAAACAACAGTCTTCGCCCGGCTTCGCCTGCGTCTGCGGCAGCGTTTCTAGGCAGAAAGCAGAAAAACAGAGAGTAAACGCAGGACCAGGCGGAGGGAGAAGGGAGAGGAGCAGAGCAGCAACGGTGGGCGCGAGTCTGGTCAGGCGGGGAGATGGAGGCCGGGTTGAGGGTGCCCAGGCGCTGGGCTGGCCCGCTTGACCGGCGTGCTCCGGCCGGGGCGCGCGAGGAAGGGCTTCTCCCGCCTCTCTTAGCGCTTTCCCTNGGCTTCCCCCGCCTCTCTTAGCGCTTTCCCTTTTTGCGCAAGAAATCCAGGCGCGGCGTAAACAGTTTTGCTGGCAGCGCAGCCCGTGGCGGCCTTTTCCTGCGGGGTGCATGGCGGTGAAAGCGGCGGGTGCTCGTCGCTGCCCAAATCCAGGTGGGAAAAATCCACGGCTGCCTTCGCACCGGCTCCTTCCCGGCCCTTCAGCGACTGGAAACTCGCAAGCAGCGGCAACAATTTCTGCAGAGGACGCCGGGTGAAAGCTCGGGAACCCCACGGCCTCCGCCATTTGCAGGGCG
>VZTL01029151.1:36610-50694 GCA_013400535.1 Scopus umbretta
TTTAAAGTGGCAGCTTATTCTGACCTAACGGGAAGGTAGGCTGGGTGGCGCAGCAAAAGGGGGGCTTCTTGGAAAGTATTCTGGGTTGGGTTGTGACGTAGGCTGCCGGGGAAATCTGCCTCTCTCTGCCTCGCTGAAGTCATAAACCAGGGCATTCCCGGGGGCCGGCTTATATTTGCCCCCTTGTCATCACCGCCGTCATGGCTGCGAGGAGGCAGAGGTGGGAAATTAATTTTAAGGAGTATACCAATACGAAGGCGGAAAGTGAAAGAGAAGCTCTGGACTTAGGTTGTCCCCTCTCTCTGTTTTTTTTATTCGCCAAGGCATTCTAGGTCTGCCTATAGATTCAGGTTATTTGGCAGATTTCTCTTCTACCGTTAGATGGCTGATTGCTAATCTCTGACCCCAGAGGGTACTGTAGATGCAATTGATAACAAAAACGTTGTCTAAAGCAGAAGTCTCCAATTAGGTCGGTGTTTGTTAATATCTCTTCTGCTTCCTGGAATAATAATTTCGGAGAGCCTGTAGGCATGATCTTTTTATTCCTAAGACTATCCTTTTCACTGCAAGTTCAAAACTCTAAGCAAATACAGTATTTTTTAAAATTACATTGACTACGCTACTAAATAAAAAGGCTAACCTTAATTTTACAAGATGAAATTTAAAAATTAAGTGCTCTTCTGGGCCTCTGAAACACAAGACTCGGTGATGATCAGCTTGTCTATTTTCTCTCACCTTTGCTAGGCCATGAGAGCCCAGAGTCCCACCTTGCATCCCCTCTTCTATTTTGTTTTCAGATCAAATAATCACAATTTTTCTTGGGTTTGGTGGTGGTGGGTTTTTTTTTTTTTTTTCCTTCAGAGATCTCAGTCAGAGGTTGAGCACCTTGCTGGGTCTTCCCCCAATCCAGCAAGATTGGGGGAATCATACCCTCAGCTGTGAAGGTCTCTGTATGTCCCTATATATGTATTTATCTTCACGTAGAAGTAACTATCTTTAGACAGCTTAAGCAACCGAGCAGGCATCCTAATAAAATAAGAATGCCTGCTAATAAAATGAAGAAAGGAAAGTCAGCATGACCTATCTGTAAGCAATTCCTGAATATCTATACATTACTTGAACAATGACATAGAAACCCTTACGGAAAAGGTCTTGCATGTAGGTAACATTTCCTCCTGCTGGCCAACATAAATCTGTTGTCCGGTGTCAATGAGAAAAGTTGATACTCAGCACTCTTACAGCCCGCTCTGAGAAGCAAATGCCGCCCCCCTCCTAAACCCTTGCATCTGGTGTGGCTACCCCATCACAACAGGCAGGGGAGGATTTCAGTAGACCCGTAGGGTGGCAGCGGATTGTATGAGCTATGGCCAGGGCAGCGCCTGCCAGGCGCTGAAGGCTCTGGAGCGACCCCTTTGACAGAAGAGGGATGTGGCCGGCCCTTGGCCTGGAGAAAGTCAGTGGCAAAGCTCCTATTGACTTCAAGAGGCCTAGGATTTCACCCAGCCAGGAGTGATAAGTTACAGGGGGGAAAGATTGGATTTTTATCAGACAGTAGTTGTTGGTAAGCCCAAAAAGCCCATTCTCTCATTTCTTTAACTCTTACTAATTATTTAAGACTTTATTAATTTATGACCATTTAGAAACATCCCCGCCATTTCGTTTCGGTTTTTTTTTTCCCCTCTTTCATCATTATCCCATACATTTGAGCTCGTCCCGTCCCCAGAGAAAGCCACAAACAGTAACAGATCCCCAAACTGTGAATCCCTCCCTCATCCTCTCCCTCTTCTTGTCCATTATTTGATCTCACCATAGGTAAAAGTAATTTCAATTTAAAATTAATTACTGCTGGCAGCATGAGCGCTCCCTCTGCAGTAACAGGATGGATAAAATGACAAGTTGGACTCTACAGTCACAAGCTGGTCAAAAATAAGCAAATATTCAAATACTTCGTTCCGAATTATTCTCTCCTTGAAGCTTTAAGATTTGCTGCTCAGCTTTGCTGTCAGCCAGAGAGATTTGCTCCTGATGGTGCTGTAATCCACTGCTGCTGGTAATTAGACATCATTACTGCTGCGTTAAAGGGAAAGAGAGAAGGAGAGAGGACAGGCTGGGGCTAATTAAGTACTTGATTCTAATGAAAGAAAGAGAGCCTGATAGCAACTGGGAGGTTGCACCGGAACAGGCTGGATGTACAACACAGACTTAATTGAAGCAGGGGTGTCGTGCAGTCTCACAGTAGCTGAGGCTTGGTCTCCTTTCATATTCTGTGGGCAGTAGCGCACGAGGTATTACCCTGTTTTTCCTTTGCCTGGTTGGTAAGTAGCTCAAAATCACAGGCCTATCTTCAATATCAAGTTTAAGCGTGCCAGCAAGGAGAATGTATAGATGATTATGTGCTGGCCTAATCTATTTTACGGGTCTGGTCTCCTCAAGAGCAACAGGAACAAATCAATTTCTGAACGTTCACATCCCTCTGTGACCTAGGAGATGCACTTTCGGTCACCAGGCAACAACATCTCCTGCAAAACAGCCATTTTAGGTCCAGAGTGGGCCAGCACACAGTAGGGTATATGCAGGCCAGTGCCTATCTCACTTCTGCAACTTTTCAGATTGCTACTGTTACCGTCCCAGGTTTTCTCTCATTAAGCCCAAGCCTACCTTTATGAAAGTAGTGAAATTGCACCTAGCCTAGATACACTGTATAAATGTGTTAGGCCAACAAACACGCCAAATGGCTGACAGTATGGACTGTTCATGGCTGGTACTCACAGTCCACGAGGACGCGTGGAACTAGTATTGCCAGTATAATTTTTTCCAATCGTATACATGATTTTTATGGTGTGTGGTTTTTTTTTTTTTTTTTTTCCCACTNTGTGTGTAATTATTTTTTTTGGTTTTTGTTTTTTTTTTTTTTTTTTTTTTTTTTGTGTGTGTGTGTGTGTATATTTGCTGCATAGTTCTTTAACGGGAACTGTTTATTGGTTGGCAACTTGAAAACAAATTTCTTTTCACCACTTTTCTTTCTCTTGTTTGATGTCATCCATAGACACAAATATGGCTTCTAAAATCAGTCTTGATTTAAAAATAAATTACAGAATAATGGCCCAAGCTGTATCAGTGGATTCTAAGCAGAACTTTCCTTTAAAAAAGAAGGTCCAAAATGACAGCAGGATACGTCTCAAACATAGAATTTACATGGTATTAGCAAACTAATAGAATATAACCTTAAAGGCCAAGTTCAGATTGCTTTTATGTCATTATTAATTTGAAATGACTGCACTGACTTTAATGAAATCACAAGCCTAATGTATGAATTTTCCTGCGTCGTCTTTTTATATTTTCCAATTATAAGCATAGAAAGAACTTTCATTCAGAAACCAAATTTTGTTCAGTTTAGTTAAATCTTCATATCCTCCCGGAGGATCCGGTACCTCTTGGATTGCTGCTAGCAGACCAGTGAGGATCTCTGCAGGTGCAGGGCTGTACTACTGAATCTGATTACAGGATTTAGGGCTTAAAATTATAGGCCAGTCAGTTCTATGGAACAGGCTGTGTCCCAGCCCATCTCTTGTTCTGTTAGTGATGAAGAACATTAGATGGACGTATGAGTTTATGGTTCGTTTGATTTTATATAAATTACTTTGTTTATGAACAACAGAAGAAACAGATCACAGTACAAATAGCTTATATGTCAAAATCTGGTGCTTTAAATTATGTTTTAAATTGTTCATTATTTTAGGGAGTTTTATAGCAATCTGAAAATATGCAGCTTTGCTTCATTGCGTTTCTCCCCATTTTTGGAGCCATCAATGTAAAAAATGAATAAAAGAGTTTGTCAACTATGTACTGATAGCTCTGTAGCCTACTGACCTGCCAACACTTCATGGCAGTAAGTACCAGGGAAAGGTGATGCTGAGGGCGAGGTATAATTTATCCCAAGGTACAATTCTGTGGTAGTTTACAGTCCCGTTAAATGTACCTTCCAGGCTCAGATGCGGTATTTGAGCCCTGCCATATCCGTCCCATTTTAACTGCCCAGCACATTTTCCTTAACCCCTGTTCAGGTCTGCAGAGCTTCGTCTCCTCCCATTACTCTCAGCCTCTGCCCTGCCATTTGCAGACCTCCCGATGGACTCGGTGAGGAGGGATGCTAGTGAATCAGACAGACAGTGCTGGAAAATGGTCATAGCAGATGGAACAAAACCCGTTTAGTTGGCAACTCTTAATGCAGGCATTCAGCAAAGTGCTCATGAGTAAAGAGAATTACTCTGTCCTGAAATTTAAAATGTTAAAGCGGCCATATGTAAGACGCCATCTCCACACGCGTGTGTGTGAGAGAGGCAACGGGAGACGAGGATCTGAGATTTCTTGGTAACAATGTTGAGCTAGAATTTTTCAAAGAAACATGAGCCAAAGAGAGCACGTTTTTAAAGAGGGAGCGTTTTAAAATGCTGCTTCTGTAAAACTAGAGATGGTTAATATTACTTTAGAAACATTAAATCGGGTGTAGCAGTACCATAACAAAACCTACTACTGATACATCCATCCCATGCATATAATGAGACAGGGTGACAGATTCGGTGCTATCCTCTGGTAAAGGCCAGGCTCGTAGCTCGAAAGCCCAAATCTTTCCAGTCATCCAGAAGAAAACCTCCCAGGTTAATTTCCACGCTGCCGTGAACCTTTGCTGAGAAGACTGAGGCGATAATGAACTTGTTTCTTCAGTGTCTTACCCTCAGCCTCTTGTCAGTGAAGTCGCGCTGGATTCAGCCGTGATGCAGCATGGTAGGGACTCCAGCTCAGACACTTCGTCCCTGATTTTCTTCCGAGGTACTGCGTGTTGTTTCTGTGGCTACATAGCTACGTGATCGGTGAGAAATAAGCAGGGATTTGCTAGCAGGCTAAAATGGGCTGCTAGGCATCAGTACAGCGTAATGGGACCTTTTCTGATCTTTTTATGGAGACAGTTTGTTTCTTTCACTAACTTTTGTGGTGATCACCGTTGTTCTTGTTAATGCTCTAGACAGAAAGGAGACACAATCCACAGAGACTACACACATATATATACACAGAAAGACTCCGTGTAGAGAGGGCTGACCATGAACACAGCCCCCTGTCAGAAGAAGGCTAGTGCTAGTGCTGGACATATGTGGGAGTCAATGATTCAAATTTCATTTTACACTACAGAAATAAATTAAAACTGGCTGACATTGAACCATGAGTTTTGGTCTGCTGTTGCAAGGAGGCAACCAGCAGCTGTGGGGTTTGATCTGAAGGAAGCTATTTGGATCCTATCTTTCCCTGTATGCAGGATACGCCTGTTGAGAGTTTGCTGACAAAAGAGGAAGAAAACAAGCAGGGCAAATGTTGAAGAGAGATATAAATGAGGTAGATGTGGAGAAAGATCATGAGACAGCATGGCAGGAAACCCTCTCCAGGAGGATCCTACCAGATTCTGTAGCCTCCCATGCACCACGGAGCATCACAGGAATCTTTTGTTCCTTCTTGAGTAGGTTGACCCTGATCGACACAGCCTCCAAAATGAGTAGAGCTTTCTGGGACATAAAAGTTGTTTTGATCTCGTATATGTCATTTTAAACCTGCCAGAAGCCTCTCTGACTTTAGAAAACTCAGGAGATAACTAGCTGGTGCGTGAGAGTTGTTTGCGTTGTCCTACAGCAGCAGTGAAAGAGATCTTGTAGCTTTCTTAAATTCTCTTCTTGTTCTGTTTAAATAGGTGAGCCTCAAAACCTTACATTTCCACTAGCAAGGTATTTTTTAGTGGTTCATAAACATAAAATGGCCAGGTAGGCATTGCCAATATGCAGGAAAGACTTGCTACAAGTGATGGTGTTGAGCATTCTTCCAGATGCACATGGATTTTCTTAGTGATGATCAACTTTATCACAGATAGTTGCACAGGCTTCTAACTGCTTATTCAATAACTCCACAAGCTGCAAAACCTGACAGTTAACTATGTGCATCCACAGGGATTAAAGCTAGTTGTTGAGATTGAACTGTAGGGTTTGAACCATTTAGTTGTGTATGTGGATGCTCTTCAGCTTAAGGGGCTATCTGTAGTGAACATTTTACTTAATAAATCTGATCTATGTTAGAGTTAACCTCAAGTAAAGACTTTTTTCAGAAATAAATATTCTGTATAGACTTGGAAGGACAATTTTTATTAAATGACCTACTTGAGCCTGGGATGAAACTCATTCAACCTTTTTCACTTGAGAGCCTGTAATTAAGCTCCTCTGGGAAATGAGAGGGGTTTTGTGTGTATATATATATATATATATATGTATATATTATATTGCCAGTAAACTGTGTGTCTGGAAGTTTTATAAATTTTGTTACCCCAAAGTTTTTCATACAACAAGAGATGGATGCGATAACATTGTAACTGTACTTAAGAAAATTTAGGAGGTGAGATCACTTGTACTTAAATGACTTATGACTCTAACTCAGCGTACAATTTTTAAATGTGTACGCCTTGGGATTGCTCTCTTTGTTGCCTCTGAACTTAGGCATACCACTACCAATACTGCCAGGTGGATTTTGTAGAAAACTTTTGTTCAAGGCAAATCCAGAGCTGAAGTAGCTGCCGCTAAATCATGACCTGCCTGTAGGGTAAAGCAGCATTGAGTTGGCACGTGGAAAATCACACTTGTGAATGGACTAATGCTCGCTACCCTGAGCTGACAGAAGATGAGTAACAAGCAAGTAGTTATACAAGTATTTAGATACAGTAAGGGAAGAGCAGCTAAGGTATGGCCAGAGGTTTCAGCAGACAGGAAAGACAAGGAGTATAAAAAGGTTTCACAGAACATTTTTCAGTGTGTATCTTCTCTGTTGTGGGCGATGAGGAAATACCTGTCCTGAGTTTACATTTTTCAGGTGATGGAACTGAAGACTGGTCAGAAATAGAGGAATAAAAAAAGAGGTGATGGCAAATCAAGATATGAAATTGCAGTGCATTACTGGGACTAATACAAATCCAAGAACACTAAAGAACTTAAGAATGAAGAAACTAAAATATTATTAAAATATATCATTTGCCACTATATCCAGCAGTGATACTGGAGGGTGGCCGAAAATGTACTAGAAAGAGGAAAAAAAAAAATAGAGTGGTAAGATAGTTCATAGAAATGAGAGACCAGTGAACCGTATTTCAACACCAGAAAAAAAATAATCAGAAAATCATTAAAAATAGAGTTGTTAACTGTCAGTATGAACTATACCTGGTTGGGGCAACTAGTTTGGATTTTGTAAGGGTTAATTATGTTCCTCTAACCTGTCGTGTTCAGAAGTCTTAAATAATTTTCAGGTGAAAATTTGGTTCTGGCTTCCTTCTGAAATGAAACCAATCTGATACTGACTTTACTAATGCTATGGCTTTAGTAAAGAAACTTTGGCTATGATGACAAATTAAAGCTGGTGAAGGGTTGCGAAGCCATAGGAAGCATTCGAGAGTGATGTAAATGCACTCCAATGTGCATATATACACACACAAAAGTATATATGTATACATATATACACATAAAATTCAGACAAATGAGGGGGTTTCAGCACTGGATGGAAATGCAAATTAATTAGGTTAAGCAAGTCAAGGAAGAATTGGAAGGGAAAATAGAAATATCATAACAAAGGGAAAAAGGAGAACTCATGGCAGGCAGAATTCCCTACAGACCATTGCCAGATAATTTACATTTTATGCCATTGTGACATTAGCTTTTTGAGAGGAAAGGAAGAATTCAAGCTTTTCAATCACATTTAAAATGTACAGAATTAGTACAACATCTCCAGAGAAATATTTAGGAATAATTTCAAACAAATCAATAAGCGTATCTTCAATAAGCATAGCAGGGACAGCAAAAATCAGCATTAGGAAAAGTATGGAGAATAATATTGAAAACTTATTTTTCTCCTTAATTAAATGGTATGTCCTTGCTTTTAATAACGTGCTTAGCGTATTTACCTCATCTCTAAAAGGTCATGACAGATGAAAGGTCCAGGGAAGGTAACTAAGCTAATTAAAGAAAAGGGGTACTTATAAGAGAAATAGATTTTAATGGTTATATCACCCAGAAAGATGAATGTTAAGAGAAAACGCACAGTAGAAAACAGACATGTAAAGAGGTAGAAGGAAGCTGAGAGAACTGATGTGGTGTGAACACTGATGAACAACAGAGAGAAAAAAATCAGCAGCCACCCTTTTTAGTCCTATTCTGCTTTCGAAGACTTTTTGACAACCATCTCAAAAGGTAAATTCAAAGCTAGGCCATCGTTTTATAACCTGTAGTGTTGGGAATGGAAAGTCTGCATTGCAGCCCCTAGAGAAACTTGACTGATTCAGGATCTGATTGATTCAGCCAAAATTTCTTCCAAGGACTTTACAAGAGAATGATAGCTCCATGGCTCTCGTAAGGATGTAGTATGCTCTTTACGTCAGTTCAGCTTTGCTGGCTGGAGCAGAAGTGAGGACAAGGTCACGTTCCTGCCCTTCCTTCTCTGTTCCCCTGGGAGCGCGGGCATTAGTGCTGGCACTTACTTTGCTGCTTTGCTGTTACCTGGTGTCTTGCAGCATCTCCCCAGGTGTTTTCCCATAGAGCGTCTATGAGTGTTAGTCACGTTCCAGCCCATACAGTCAACGCAAGGAAAGACTTCTGGAGCATGGTGAAATCCCAGCATCTTCCCTTCCCCTTTGTACTGCATTTTAGTATTGCTGGTGGTCTCAGCCTTCATTCTCTTGTTTACTGAACAGATTATTAAGTTCTAGGTATGTGGTATTAGGTTGGCTGAAGCAAGCAGAGGAAAATAATTCGGTCATTATTGCACAATGCACCTGGATGCACCATATTTTGTTTACAAATGTATTTGTTTATTTACTAATTGCTGGGCTCTGAAACATGTTTAGCAGACCCCCCTGGGACTAGATGGTTCGCTGGTCAGTTTGACTGTAGCAGTTTCTAGAGCTCGTTGCTGTAGTGATTTTACTAGTCTGGAGGAAGGAAGGAGACTATCAAGTTTCTGAGCTCCAGCACTATCCTATGTGGACCAGTGCATGAGATTACAGGGATTTACACAGAAAGTTTGCCATGAACCACCTTTACTCCAATTTACTCCACTTGTGAAGAGAAGTAATGTGCTGTTTTCACCTCCATGTTTTTGCCTGCTTGTGCTAGGATTTTATTTTTTTTCCGATGGTTGTGCAACTATTACCAAACTCTTAGTATGGTGGGAAGAAAAGAAAAAAAAAGAGCAGAATTATTAGAGAATTAATTGCAAATATGAGAGGAAAGTAGCTCATTCAAATGATGACAATTTCTAGAAGACTTTGCTTTTGACCAGTCCGACAAGTGTAGTGTATATCTAATTAGGTGACTCGTCCCATTGCATTTCTCAAGAAACAGCAGCGGAAAACAATTAAAGAATGTAACTCATTTTTTTTGCTCCTTAATCTAGACATAGTCATCTTTTTTTTTTTTTTATGACATCTTTTGATAAGCTTTATCTTTTTATATTCTGAGAGTTCAGCAAAGCCCCTCGGCCATGGTTGCCAGAATACTAAAGTATTTCATTTGTAGCAAGCAAACAGCTCAGCTTTCTTTTAATGAGTGCAGTATTCCAATTTGAGGCATCCATCAAACCTGTAGTTCAGACAGACTGCATCTATTTACCCCTTTTTGTCTCAATTTGGGCTTATCCAACAAGGAGATGAGATAATAAGTTCTGGATGGATGCAGCAGCAAAACCCAGAACGTCTCAAAATGACATGTATTTTAAACTCATTGGACTTTGACCCTGCTTTTTTAGAAAACCTACACAAATCCTTGGCTTTGTTTTACCAGTGCACAAGGCCTGGTTATCATTGTTTTGGTGTAACTGAGAGCTGAACTGGGCATATGGTGAGCTGCCAAGGAGTTAAATTTGCACCAAAGCAAATAACAAAGCAATATAAATAAAGCTAGGTCTAGAGCTGAATAAAGCTGGTTAAAATAAAACTACTTTCTTCCTTTTCAACTGCCCTTCTGCATAGCAAATTCTAAGCTTATTCTCTTCAAATCAGCCCAGTTTTGGCAAGATACATTGGACTTTGAGGAAACCGTGGTACTGAAAAGACTTTTCTACCTGTATTCCTACTTGAATCCCTACATTTTCAACTTGAACCAAAAGGGCTGTTTTCAAAAACTGAGTAGGAAAAAACATTCTTAAATAGGTGAAAGTGGGTCAAATTTTATTAATAAAAATAAGTAGAACAATTTAATTGAGTTCTAATGAACTATGCCTTTGCTACTTATCATCGTACTTTAATGAATTTATAGGTAATTGTCAGATTTTTAAAAAAATTTAATTCTTAATAAATGTAGAGTCAGGAAAATTTTCATATATACAGACTTCAAAAAAATTAACAAATCTGCATAATCATTCTTGCTGTAATTTGAAAGCAAGCAAATAAAGCACAACATAGATGGTTCTGTGTGTTTTAAAGTGAATTGTTGATTTGCCTAATAGATCCAAAGAGTGAACTAACAGCCCTACAAACGAGCTGAAAAACTGTAGCTGTAGGAAGTTGGAAGGAGTCAAGCTGGTGAAATCTGTGAGGCTTTGAAGGACCAGTTCTGTCATCCTAATTTTCACTGGATTAAAACCCCTCCTGGGGTAGGACCAGCAGAAGGTCTGTGAATCATTTTTTTGGCACAAAGACTATGCCCCTGTTTTGAAGACATAATGCAGTCCTTGGGTGATGCTTAGGCTTTATCATGGCCAGTGCCCAGGGGAGGAGTCCACCCACAAAGCATCCACCATGTGCACTCAATACCCCGATCAGTTGGTATCGCTTGACTGGGTGGCAATGACCGAGTTCTCAATAGGATACGTTCAGATAAAGTTCTATTTGTAAAGAATAATTTACCCGTAACTGCAATCTGGTTTTGCCACAGCATATTCCAATGTGCTAGACCAGCGCTTAGTAAGTGTATAGACATGCGTATAGAATGTGTAAGAATATCTAGAAAGGTTTAATGACAGTGAGGCCAAACTCAGCTGCAAAATAACACTAGGAGCACCCTGCTCCCACCTCCTTGGTTATAGTCTTCTGCAATGCCAGAGTTGCACTCATCGCAATACACTGTAGAGACAGCTCTCCATTGTAGAAATCCCCATATTCTGGTTGTTTAGGGAGGGAAAAACCAAACTGGAGAACAAGCTTGATCTCAGTCCTTTAAACTCTGCATATATTTAAGTCGATTAAAAGTGCATCTCTCATCCTTTCCCCTTCCCAGCTAAACATGCGCAACACACATGCTTATCCTCAATTACACTGTTGAGGTCGTTTGTTTGTTTTTAAGTATTCTCCCTTTTCTATGGATATTGCATTAGGACATCTGCTATGGGAAGAATCCAGATCTCTTTCCCTTTTCCCTGTCCCTTTGAACTGTGTTTGCATTAGAGAAATCCTGCTTCTAATACGAGTGGAAGAAAAGTGAGATGAGGGAACAAATGGACTGAAGTGTTAAAGCCAATCAAGTGTAAACAAACTTTGGCCTAATAGCTCCCTGTGAGCTCACCCTAAAGCAAGCAAGTCAGCTTTGGGAGAGGTGGAGGCTGGGGAAAGTAAAATAAGCCTGGAAAACATGTATCACACATTCCACAATAACAGTAATAATAACAACAAAAAAGCTAATGAAGTGAACCAGGTAAAAGAAGGCTGATGCTTCTTGTTAATGTGGTAATAAAACTACTATTGATCTTTGAAACCAGTATTTAAGCAAATAAGCATACCTGTTTGGCCACCTGTAAGCAAAGAACAACCTTAAGATATTAACTACCTAAAACTGCCTGGAAAATGTGAGGAAGATGAAACATGATTTCTGGGGGGGGAAGGGCATTTTTAATGGAAATTTGATTTCAGCAAAATTTTGAACAAATTCTGTGTCTATTCCCCGGCATTTATTTCAAATTGGAGTTTATTAGTCAACATTGAATTTAATGAGTATCTCGGCATGATATAGCAGAAAGTAGCTAGCAGAATGTTGCTAGACACTGAAAAGCTTGTCAGTATACAAATGGGCAAATAATTAATATAGATATACCTCGCAATCTGAATTTGAATGTTCG
Source organism: Scopus umbretta (assembly GCA_013400535.1). Lineage (NCBI taxonomy): Eukaryota > Metazoa > Chordata > Aves > Pelecaniformes > Scopidae > Scopus > Scopus umbretta. The sequence goes on from VZTL01029151.1 coordinate 48,734, forward strand.
CCATTGTCTCATAGCCTCAATGCCTATTTGATGTCCGCAGTGCTACGTGTTTTCTTCGATCTTTGTCATTTGTCTTTGCTGCTGCAGATTATTATTTACTAATAGGCAGAGAACTGGTTTTTTTCCTTGTGTTGCCTTTATTTCCAGACCTCAAGGCCTGCTGTTTCTCATTTTGAATTCCAATCCAACGGCAGGTGCCAAGATTCAAATGTATATTATCTATGGGCAGTAGGATCAGCCCGTTTGTGTAACATCAGTTGAACTGAACCACTCACTGTGCTGGCTGCATTTTAATATTTTTAATCTTTCTTTGGAAGGCACGCTATTTTGGTGAGCAACCAAATGCTGTCTAAGCTGCACACAAGAGGAGATCTACAAATGGGTTTCTAAATGTAGGCTTCTGTAAAATTAAAAAAAAAACACAACCCAACCACAAACCAAAAAAACTTAAAAACATGAAACTGGAGAATCTATTAGGTCCAATCCACCCACAACCATCTGGAGCAGTAAGTTATCTATCTTATTTATCTAAACAAAACTTTGGACATGACATGAGCAGAAATGTGAGTAAGTTGAGCTGAAATAATTCGTACATTAATCTTTTAAAATGTCCAAGGCCAAGAAGGCCGATTTTAGAATTGCTGAATGACATTACCATAATAATGTGAAATAGACCATTTTAAAGGCAAAAAACCGTTCCCACTAAAGTCAATAGCAGAATCCCACTGACTACAATAGTAGTGGGATTGGTCTGCTAAGTAGCAAACCATGCTTTAAAAAAATCAATACTTCCATTTTATAAGGTAATATGGATAGCAGTATAGTTGCCTATTATCAAACCCCATAGTCTGTGGATTTTATCTCTCTAATAATACCGAGGTTCAGCAGCTATCTTGTGAATCACTGAGAGGAAAGACATAAGCCATTTCAAAGCATTGCCCCTGCCCCTAGCCGAGAAAGCTCTCCAGAGGCAGGACGCGCTGCACCGAGCGTGCCTCCATCAGCGCCGTGCAGCAAGGATTACTCTGAAATGAATGACTGCCTCACTCGAAAAAAAAAAAAAAACCAACAAAAAACCCCCAGCATTAATCGCTGTGGATCTCACTGTGGCGTTTGATGCCCAGAACTTCAATTCCAACTCTTAATACATGCCAACGATAAACAGAAATGCCCCGAAATGGGTCAGGGTTTCATCTCAAACCACATCACACCACACCACACAAAATACTGGTGACATCGATTTTTAGTTTTGCATTTTCCTCTTACGTTTCACGCGTCGCAGCGGCGTGATGCAAAGCAGCGCTATATCCCATACATTCCTCTTCACACAAAGGATATATATAGATTTTAAGAGAGACAGACTTTGGGGAAAAGGGCTGAATTTTTCCTCGCCGGCAACACAAGAGCAGCCAGACAACCCTATTTTTATTCCCTGGAGCTCAAACCATCCCTTGCAATACAGAGGGGTTGCTGGGTGGCTCCCGGGGCACGCCGCACCCCAAAATCTGTGCGTGATGGGAGCTGAAGGACAAGGGGGGTGTGTGTGTGTGGGGGGGTGGTGGTGGTGTCGTGTCCCCCCCGTCCCCCCCCCGGCCCCGGGGCCGCCTCGGCGGGCTGGGTGCCGGCGGCAGGCGCCGTGACCCTGACTCCATGGGACATAATGAGCGCAGCGGTTCGGCAGCCGGCAGACATTTCCTTCACCCCTCCCCCTGCAGCCATATGGTGCCGCAAACAACGGCCGCGCCGTGCGGGGCTGGGGTTTTGTCCTTGTTGCCGCCGTCGTCTCCCCCTCCCGTCCCCCCCCCGCGCCGCACAGGCCGCGGGTGTCTCCCGGGGGTCCCGGCCGGTGCTCCGGAGCGCCTCTCCCCGGGCGCACCGGGCGAGGAGCGGCCATCTGCCGGGGCCGCCCCTCAGGGGATCCGCGTCCCGGGGTCGCCCCGCGGGAGGCAGCCCGGGCCGCG
>VZTL01029151.1:50726-66695 GCA_013400535.1 Scopus umbretta
GGGCGGAGGGGGATCCCCCCCCCGGCCCGCAGCCGCCATCCCACGGGCCGCCGGGCCTCGGCCTGCGGCAGGGCGGCGGGCACCGCCGGCTCCGCGCAGCCGATAGCCAGCAGCCGCGCGGTTTAACTGTGCCTGCAGATAATAACGTGAGGTAAAACAGAAGCTCCGGTGCGTTTTCAGTGCAGCAAATGCCCTGTGCCTGCCCGGCGCGGCGGTTGCTGCTGGCACTGGTAGCGCCCAGAGCAATGCTGGCCCTGGAGATAGCTAGGTGAGCGGTACCCTGGAGATAGGTGAGCGGTACCCTCCTCTGCCCGGAGCAGTTGTGTGGGCGGCCGTGGGGGGATTTCTGTGCCAGCCTGCCCCGTTCCCGGCAGAGGACGGGTGCTGCCGTGCGTACGTGGCAGCATGCGTGGTACCGATTTCATCCGGGCAGTCCCGGAGGCCCGCAGCGCGCTTGCAGGATGGCAGGCTAGCCCGCGGACGTGATGGGCCTCTGGGAGCTAGCGGTTTGACTCAGGGAAGCCCTTGTCTTTGGAAACAAGCCCCAAGTCTCTTAAATAAATTCACCGTACCGTGACATGATGCCACATGAGACCCTGCTGGCAGATGTAGGGCTGCCCAACGGCACAGCAGCTACAAATACTTGCTGTAAATAGTGACATGTCGTGGCTTGGCATGGCTTGAGGTGCAGGGAATGGAAACAAAACCTTGTGCCACTGTCACTGCTGGTGTTCACCCTTGCTTTCTGCTTTTGCCAGAATCCAGCGCTTGAGACACCTCTTGTTTACCAGCCCACGCGCTCTCTAACCATGTGCACGTAGCTATATGGTATGTAGCATAGTATACACTTACTGCTACCACTGAAAAGTAGCTTTGCTCAATTTTTGGCCCTCAAGGTGCTAAACTGGCTTTTACAGGCAATAACAACATTTGCATATAGTTATGATGCGCAAATGTAGTCTTGGGTCCCTGACGTCTGAGTATTAATCTGATGCATTCGGAAGCCAGTTCTGTCCCTCTGAAGAAGACTTGTGAGTCCCTTTCTCCACGTAGCTGAATGGGGCAGCCCAGGAATTCAGAGGGGTGTGGTGGATAGGAGGAATGTCCTTAGCCCCATGTACTAGAAGAGGTTTCTCTTTTAGCCATAATATGAGAAAATTATTTTTTATCAGCTTCACTAAATGCTGGATTGTGTGTCATGGAATACAGCTGGAGGACTCCCATTGTCTCTAATGGGCCACAGCTGAGACCTAAAAAAGGTAGTAAAGTACCTGACCAACAGTAACAACACCCATAAAAATAAAAATTTAATTCCTTTCTGAAAAACTACCCACAAAACTGCATCTGTATCCTAAAGATGATAATGTAAAAAAGAGCAGGAAGCTTTCTCTTTCTTTATAGGTGTTAAAATAGCTTAAAAATGGAGTATTATAAACTTATAATTTCATTGTGCGTCCCATGGTGTTTGTCATTTTTTTCTTGAAAAATCCCGTCTCCAGTCAAATGCTTGTGAAAATTCTACTTTTGTGTTAAAAAAATCAGACAAAAATCATTTAGTAATCCCCATTGCAGTATAGAAGAGATTGTCAGTCTTAGCAGCAACTCCCTGTCAATTCTTAAAGTCTCTTGAGGACCATGGGTATTTCATTATCAGCCTTTTGACTGATGAGCGTATAAAATGCTAGTGGTTAGTGTGGTTCTAGAGGCTGATACTGTTGATTTACAAACCATGAATGGTCTTGTAGGCTGCTGTTTGAGAACTTTCATTCCAAACTCTGCAAATGTCCCAACTGGACCCTGTAGATTTAGAAACCAGGAAACAGAACAAGTGGGTTTTTTTTCCTAAATCATAAGACTTTCCAGACCAATTAATCATTTTCCATACCCTATTTCATTAATTCAAATATCAGTTAAATAATTATTGTTGAAGGCCATAAATATGAAAGATGAGAAAATGAAGGATAAAATTTCAGCAGAATCCTTTCAACATAATGCCTAGTGAGCTCTTTGAAAAAAATTTCAGAAGGTGCTCAAAATAACCAAAACAGACTAAAATTTAATTACAGAGATAGGAACACTGAATACATCTTAAATTATATAAAGCTCAGCTTCATGATAAGGGAGTCCAGAAGCTTCAGTTTCTTAAGTTTACAAATCAGGTTGTCAAAGCTTAATATGAAATAAAATTGCATGAGTATGCTGCACCATGAAGCAAGCTCTGGAGAAGGAGAACATCTAGTAAATGGCTTGCTGAAGACCGTATTTCCCAGGGGCCGTCTCACCACAACCAGGAGTCCTTCCTTCTGCTGCAACACAGGAGCACAGGAGGATCAAATGTGAACACAGCATCAATGCCATTATTTCCTGGCCCCGTAGTTCTAATAGGTTGACTTTCCTGGGACCAAAAATGTAAAATAAATTGCTACAATACCTACAGCATCGATAACTCACAAGAATTAATTCAGATAATTTATATGGCTTGTTGTACATAGCATAAGTTGAGTTGGTCATAACAGTTCCTTCTAAACCATTATAATTGTCACCACCATAAACGATTATAATCGTCACCACCACCTTCTGGTGTGGCCAGCAGGTCAAGGGAGGTGATTCTCCCCCTCTACTCAGCTCTGGTCAGATCCCACCTGGAGCCCTGCATCCAGCTCTGGAGTCCTCAGTCAGCACAGGAAAGACATGGACCTGTTGGAGCGCGTCCAGAGGAGGGCCACAAAAATGGCCAGAGGGCTGGAACAGCTCTCCTGTGAAGACAGGCTGAGAGAGTTGGGGTTGTTCAGCCTGGAGACGAGAAGGCTCTGGGGAGATCTTAATGCAGCCTTTTAGTACATAAAGGGGGCTTATAAGAAAGCTGGAGAGGGACTTTTTACCAAGGCCTGTAGTGACAGGACAAGGGGCAATAGTTTTAAACTGAAAGAGGGTAGATTTAGATTGGACACAAGGAAGAAATTTTTTACGATGAGGGTAGTGCAACACTGGCACAGGTTGCCCAGAGAAGTTGTGGGTGCCCCATCCCTGGAAGTGTTCAAGGTCAGGTTGGACAGGGCTTTGAGAAACCTGGTGTAGTGAAGGATGTCCCTGCCCATGGCAGGGGCGTTGGACTAGATGATCTTTAAAGGTCCCTTACCAACCCAAACCATTCTATGATTCTATGATTCTCTCTCTGTAAGTCATGACACCCAATATAATTGAGGTCTGGGAAGAATGAATGCCAACAATGGGATGCTAGACTGGATGCTGTCATCTTAACAGATTTCTGATTTCAGTGAATATGCAGACCTGAATCAGATAACACTGAATGGAAAATGAATGTCTATAAGTTGCGAGCAGAAACAAGGAGACAAAGAAAAAACAAACAAAAACCCAAAAAGGAACAGTTGAGCAGAAAATCTAATAGGAGAAAACGAAATGGAGCAACCCTTTTTGCTTCAACATCCAAAATTTGAGGGAGTTTCAGAAGGCTTTTTTTGCGTATCATCAGAAATCGTAAAATCTGTTTGTCAAAAAGCCTGACAAAAAAGTATTCCTGACCCCTGGAGAAGGAGAGTGCACTGATGGCATTGTGTACCCTCAATGATGTACCCTCAGATGGCAGGCTACTGTTAAGAATGACTGAGCAAGGTGGGAAATGGGTTGTAGTGATGAATAGATAGATGGATAAAACCCCAGATACAGAATGAAACCCCATGCATCGTACCAGCTGGTGACAGCTACCTCAATGGTCTGTTCATTTTTCTTAGGCAATGTTTAGCCAGCTTGCCATGCCAGTAAAGTATTATTGAATCAAATTTAATTTAATTTCACACACACCCGTACGTAAAAAGCAAACACACATATTTACCAGACATGCAGCTGTGCCTGATGTCTCCCCAGAAAGCAAATTCCAGGATACATGCAGAATACCCCCAATGAAAAGTTATGCTACAAATGATTTGATTTGATGGGAAATTACTGTGTCATTTCCTTTTAAAGACAGTAGCACTCTAACTATAGTACTGTAATAGGCTACTTGCACAGAACAGAACAGGGCTTGTCTGCGTGGTCTTTTTATCTTCTTGGTGATCCACGCTGATTTGGCAGTTGTAGATGCAGGATTTTGAATTTTGAGTTTTTCTAGTGAGGGAGAACTGGCCTTATATGTGGTTTGGGTAGCAGGTGTGATTCATCAAGAAAGTAATAGCTTATTTCTCTTAGAGCAGACAGGGCTTAAACGGCGTAGATAAAGTACATACTCAGTCCACATAGCTGACTCCATCTGTTGGTACGAGTGCTGCAAAGCCTTTTAGGTTGTTTGGAGACAGTGGTTGCTATAAAGGGCAAGCAAATGAGTGGGTGCAATGTATTTAGAAAGAGAGAGATGTGATACAAGAATTTCTACTACACTAGCATCCTTGATTTTATTAAATGCTTCATGATACGCATGATCTCCTTCTGCAGTGTGTCTTGGGAAATGTAGTCCAGGAAGAATGGAGTCTGATGTAAGGAAAAGGTGAGGGTTTGAGAAAAGCAAATTGCAGCTTTCTGTAGGCACAGCAGCATCTCAGAAGATGCAATTTGAAGTTGAATTGATGCAGAAAGAAACAAAATAGTGCACGTGTAAATTCAGTCTTTGTTAATGTTTTGTTCAGCAGGATGAAAATGTTGTCATTCATGTTGCCAGCAAGATGAAAATAGATGCTGACTCTCCTTGTGACAGATTTGAAGCTTTACACCCTTAGCCACCTCTAACATGTATGTCACACTGTGATCTCTGTATCAGCTTTGCTGAGGAACTAAAACTGATGATGGCGTGTCCCTAGTCCTTTGCAGGCAGAGCATCATTTTAGAGAGGATAGGACAATTTGGGAGGTTGAGCGGTAGTTAATTAAAATCAATGAGAGTCTTCAGTGGGATTTTTAGTTATGTTAGTATTCGTGAAGAAAGAATTTGCTGACCCCTTGCAAAGGAAACTGCTTTTGGCAGGAGCAGAGCAGGAACTGGGAGCTATGCTGGAAACAAGGCAGTGATCTGGCAAAGCCTTAGGGAGGTGATCACCTATTTCTCACTGCCACTGAGAGGCCCTTGCTATCTCTTTCTCAGCAGATGTGATCTAGTATGGTGGAGAAACTCTGCTCCCCAAATGAGTCCTAGAGAGTGTTAGTATTGTGCCTGTCTTCCAAGTGAACATAACTAAGGAAGAGCGGCACAGCAGTCTGCAAACCTTTTGTAGCGGGCGGTTGGCATGGGCGCTGCCAAAGATTCCGTATTTACCTCTACTAGTCTGGGAAATAGTCCCTCAGAGGCAGTGGTGAAAGCTGCCTCAGAAGAGCCGTTTAAGACAAGAGAGAAGGTGGTACATCATGAGCAACAGAAGACAGTCCCTTTTCTGTCAGGGGATGGGCTGAGTGACCATTTGATTTTTCTTTCGTCTGTAATGTCCATGATTTTGTATAGTACTACTCATCTCAAGAGATCCCATAGCACATGGCAAGCTAAACCATGAATTACAACCGGCTCTTGGTTGGATGGCTGTAGCCATCAGTCAAAGTGTACACAGCATGTGTACCTAATGAGAAGAAGAGAAACATTATTGTCATTATTATTCCTGAAGGCATCCAAGTGCTGTGTCCCATTATCTTTATAAAAGATAGTATACACAGAGGAGTGAGAAAATGGGCAAGTCACTTAATATGGGTGAATTACGGTTTTGCTACAGTTTGAACGCACTACTTTAAGATATTAGGAGACAGAGCACCAAATTCTGGTGAACCCAATGAATAATATAGTCATTATACGGTATTTAACACATAAGTGAATTCTAATGCTATGTTTCAACTTTTCTTCCCGTTCTGGTAAACAGCTGAGAAATTTCAAACTGTATTCTTTTCATATAAAGAGAGAAAGTACACCTAAGGATACATACTCAAAGAAAAAAAAAAGTTAATATAGTGCTTGGTTTGTGTTTTGTGCACAGGATTTTACTAATAATTACAAAGATTCATATAGTTTGCATTTTAACTGTTGTTGATATGAAAGAATAATCATGAACTCTAATTATACAGAGCAGACTATTTCATCTGCAGCTTTCCTTTTCTTTCATCAGCTGTACTTTACGGATACTGATACTAGCATGCAAAGCAATACTGTACAGTAGTAAATTCATGGGCATGCCTAGATTAAGGCAGGGACTTGCAAACATCTGATTAGTAGGGAGTCTAACTTGCAAACAGTCTGATTTCCTATCTTCTATCATGCATTTGATGTCGGGTAAAACTGGTTACCTGCTTATTCAAAACATCTATTTTTGCAGTACTGTTGAGGAAACAGTATATTTTCCTTCATTGTTCGACTGGGTTTTTAAAATTCTGTTAAAAAAAGAAGAGGGGTAGTGGACAGCATCGTTAGTGATCAGAACTGGGGTGTACACCTTCACTAAAAAATTAAGAAGCTGATATTTATAAAAATTAAGAAACCGAATTTACCAGATAAAACAGCATTTGTTGTTCAGACATCTATATCCATTTCAGCTTCAAAGCAACATAATAAAGTAAAATACTTCCATTTGCTCTCCTGTTTTATAATCAGCGGTACATGTGCATGTTAGATAAGACTGCAAAATATTTAAAAGAAAATTCATACCAAGGCATATCTTTTAAGCATAGGCTTTCAAAGAAGGTGATCGCTATGGAGTAAAGGTCTGAACGAGGGACACGAGAAGCATGAACCCACTGATTTCATTGCCAGTGGCAGAACAGACACCGGTTTTGCTTCCCAGCCCTCAGATGAGTGGTGGTGTCTGAGCATGCCTGAGAGATCATGCGCACAGTCCCTCTGGAAATTGCTAACCATAAATATGTTTAAGCCCTGAAAAAAGTGTTTGGGCTGCATGAGGAGCTGCAGATCAGCTGAGAGAGGAGCAAGGGAGAGAAAAAGTAAGAAGTAGTGGGAAAAATGCATTTTATCTTACTGCTTCTGTAAGAAGAACCATTATCACTCCCACAAACATTTGAGTATTCTCACTGCTTTCAGAAGGGCATTAATGAAGGCAAGCAAGACTTAAGTTCTTGTAGCACTTATTGAAAGAAATGTTGATAGAGTTTATTTAGAGAAAAACTGAGTCTACCGGGTCTTAAAGAAGTTCAGGAGACTGTTTTAGATGGTTGTATTCTCTTAGTGCATAACCCTACAGGCCAAATAGTTCGGTGAGCTTTCATGAAGGTTCATCGTGTGCAACATTAGCAAGTGTTTTCTATCACACGAACAGCTTCAATATAATATTTGATACAGAATTATTTTCCTTCTAAAGGAGATTACCAAAAGGGTTCATAAAGGCTCCCTTTTTTAATCACCGCCACCATTTTTCTCTTAGATTCTCTTTAGATTTTGCCCCTGTACNATATTTCATTTACATCACTGTAGCAAAAATTAATTGGCAAGGTGAAACTGTAGACCGGTATTGAAGATTCCTCCTAAGCAAAGTCTGGTTAATATTGACTTCAGTGTACAGTAATAACATGTTTATGCTGAATGGCGATATGAACTCTCCATCTGCACATGTCAGCCTCCTAACTATTACGCTGGTCAGGACTGAACATATGGTTGAGCAGTGTTTTTCAAAACTTGGTTCTGCTGGCAAGGGTTGGCCTCTTCATGCTGTGGACTTTGTTTATGGTTGGGGAAGGGAGGAAGAAGAAAAGGAGAAAAAACTGATGTAAATGATCTGACTATCTGCAACAGTGCATCCTCACAGAAACACAGGTTTTTGCATCTGGTGCTTGTTCTGCCTAGGTTACCCAAGAGAGAAGAGTGCTATTGTAAGACTGAAAACAAATTAGAATTAGGGAAATGTAATTTAATTAAAGAAAAAGCCTACAAATAAATTGTTAAAGAGCACCACATAAGTCTGCTGAGGTCATTTCATTTTGTAAAATCTGATCTGTGCACACACACACAAAACTAATACAAAAAGCAATATTCTCTATTTACCAACTAATTTAGTTTGATGATATTTTGAGTGCACAAGCCCTCCCTCGGGTCTTAGATAGGATAAAAAAACTTGTTTTTTTAAAATGTATTTTTGGAAGGATAACTTTTGCATCCTTCATAATGAATTTTCCTGAAGAACATGGTTAGCTATTTGGTTCATGGCATTTGCTGGCTACACTGAAGACTTATTGTCAATAGCTGACATGACATTTGCTGCTTCTGTTTCAGACCTGGTGGAGAGATTGCGTATCCAACATTTTGCCTGATTTTTCTAGGTACTGTGTCGCTTCATCTGAGAACAGTTCTCCCTATAGTTCCTACTTTGCTTATGTTTGTAGATCATCAAGGCTGCAACACCACTACTGCTAAAACTGCCGGCAGGCGAGTCAGTGTGCTAAGCACAGACCCATGCATTCAGTTTTGTACTAATCTGACCACTGAGTCCCCAGTTGCCTGTCTCCCTGGTCAGGTAACGTTACCTGTGCAATTACAGTGAGTCCCTTCATAACCCCTGCCTGTTTGTCCTTGCAGAAGTCTAGAGGGACCTCCCTTAGAGGCTGTTAGTTTATACTCCAGGAATATTTAGTCTTGGAAGTACCTCTTTGCTCCCTGCAACAAACAGCTGTCTCCCAGCGGGGGAAGTATATTGGTAGTGTGGCCAGAGAACCAGGCCACACGTGGAGCACGGGGTGCCCTGGAGACTCCCGTCCCCTTTGGCGCTGGAGCTGGGGACAGTAGTCGTTATTCTGCACTTTGCCTTGCAAGCGAGGGTGCTGACCCAGCACCTGGGTTATATCCGCACCAGGGTTTTGTGCGGGTGATGCAAAGCCACTAATGTTTTCTCATCTGTCTCTACCGTAAGCTGCCTGTACAGCACCGGCGCAGCTTAAAAATCTGATCCCCAGTGTCTTTACTGATGTTGCTAATGAGGTTACCAATTAATGGCACCTAATGGTCTGTTATAGTAGTGGTTTTGGTGATGGAGACAGCTGTCCTCTGGGAACCGTGCTGAGACCGTGAACTTATTTTGTATAAGCAAGTGAACAGCTGTTGCGGAAACATCGATGGGAGAGATTAGGTCACACACTTTATCTCCCTGCCACCCCAGGGCTATTCCTTGCAGTATGCAGCAGGTGGAAGGTAGAAGCAACTTCGAGGGACAAAAGCCCTTGCTGGAGTTGGATCCAGAGTTCTAGACACAAAAACACTATATCCCCTTAGCAGTCTTCTGATCCATCCTGTTCCCCTAACTTTTTGAAGTATTTTACCAATTAACTGGGATTTTGAAGCAATTTATTATTTTTTAGAAGTTTTGTCACTGAGCTGTGCTGATCTGTGGTGTGGTGTCTTCCTGGCACCTGACTGCAGTATGTAACTCTGGGCACTTGCATATCACGTTAGTTATAAAAAAAGCTCCCTCTGCGAACACCCTTGCATCACAGCCTTATGAGGTTTTGGAAAATAATTAAAAAATATACATTAATTTCGCAGGCAGCACTTTGGGGTAACGAGTTCTCATTATTTAAGCTTCACTTTAGTGTTAGGTTACTTTTGGCATACAGTAGTTGCATTTCATCAGTCTGAAAAAAGGTGGCATTATAGATCTACATTGCATTCCCCTAGTGCATGAATACCTGTAAAGTATAGCACACGTTAAAATATAATTGTGTAATTGTTCGTTGTTGGAACATGACAGGAATGTTAAGAGTTAACATTTCGTTAGTGGCTTGCCCATTCCTTTTTGCTGAACTGATGACAGAACCAGATACTATATTTTAGAAAAAAAACCCAAAACATACCAGACAGGTCCACTCTAGAATTCTCATCCATTCATTTTAAAATCCCTTACAGTCAAAAATATTTGAAGAGAACTATTTTTTTTATCCTGGTAACCTTATTTGGGAAGAGCAAATCTTTTCAAGCTCACCAAAGTACTATATAGATACAAAGAACTGTCTATTTTGTAATGCAAGTAAAGCTAAGTTTTGTATGTATTGACATTGCTAGTAACTGTTAGAAAAAAAGTTTCATGGAAATTATAATGTACAGTGTGCTGAGCTGTCAGAGTGGGGAGCTGAAGTCCCTTCCCTTCCAAATACTCACCAGGAGTAGCTGACCCTTCCAGATTACCTGTGGGACTGAAAAGGCTGTTCCCCTGCTAAGGGTTTAGCTTGGCATTGCAATCTTCTCTGGAAAAGTCTTGGAGTAACTGTTTACAGCTTGGCAGATATAACTATCAGATAAAATGTATGAAAAGTAGAAAGACATGAACAAGTGTTTAAAGGGAATGTAATTTCTCCATTCATACATACATAATAGTTCATAGATACATATTTACTACAAATGTAAGTTTGTACGCTTAGTGGTCACTTGTGCTTCACTGAGTTGTGATCCTTCTATTTTTTGTCTTAGCCTGATGGTGCATTTACAATTTCTCGAACAACCGAAGGAATCTGTACACAAAGATTACCGCCAGCCTCGGGATCACTTCTTTGAACTTTTTGTGGTATCTCTTAGTTAGGAGAAATCTTATTTTATAGCTATCCTAATACTTATCTCTATGTTCAGTTTTACTTGCAGTAAAAGAATAACACGTTACCTTAATGGGATGAATTTTCACACACTTTCATCCTGTTTCATGGCAGAACGGAAACCCTGGCAGTTTTTTAAGCTTAAAAACTGCAATTTCTTAGAATTCACACAATTACAGAAAATTCTGGTAGAAGTTCCTCATACCTCGATGAATCCTCTAATGAGTCATCAAGAAGGAATAAAAGCATTAAAACTTTGTTCATGAATGTGAGCTCAGACAAAAACTTCCATTTATTTTGGCTATATTACACTCCTCTTCTGCTCAGTTATCCTAAATGTCCTCGCTAGGTTTATTAGCTCTCAGCTGCTTACCAAACAGTAAGTTTGAAGTGGGCAAGTGAAGTGTACTGGATATTTCTAGAACTGTAGTGAATATTTTTAATAAAATAGACTTCAAATGCAAAACTTAATTATTTCTAATGGAAAACTAACCCATTAGAAAAGAGACAGCATTTTTCAGGGAACAGGAAATGGTACAATCTGGTTATTAAAAAAAAAAAAAAAAGAAATATCTATAGTGTTTATCTTTGAAAAGATAGACTGCTGAACAAACTATTCAGAAATGGACTTAGATCAGAAATTATTTTCTAGACGATTTTTTTAAAATGAAGAATTCATTGGTAAATTATAGTTAAGTTCAAATTAATCACAAAAAAATTGCAATTTGCTGAACTAACTTGTTTTTTGGTGTTAGAAATTGACGACAGTTGTTCACTTTTGAAGTGCAAACTGCCGTCTCCCTGCAGGTTTTATACAGGCCCTTCCTCCCCATACGTTTCCCTGGATGTGATGCATTTAATGCCTGGATTAATTGTTCCTGTATTAAATATACCAGCGCAACATACTTTAGTAAACAGAATACAGCATTAATTTGCTTTCTCTGACAAAAAAAGCCCCAAACAACTAAAGAGAAGCAAAAAAAGGCCAGCTGTAATAATACTGCACATCTAATGATGGAGGCATCACCTGTCGTTTTAACAGGCTAAGTAGGCAAGAATTTGCTGGAGAGGGAGACAGGTAGAGGGAGTAATATGGCAAACATGGTTTCCATGTCCGAATAGGTGTTTGTTCAGCTTCTGTCTGCTCTCCCCAGTCACACCAGGGCAACGTGTGTCCCTGAGCTATATATTGTAAGTATCTTCCTCATCGGTTTGGGTGATGTTCACCACAATGGCATGTGTGAAAAATCCCATCTTGTTGTCTTACTAAGGAAGCTATGTCTGCATCTGTACTGGCATTTTAGTTTGGAAAAGGAATGTGCCTTTGAAACAAAGCTCTTGACCATGCTTACTGTGCTTGTTTCACATGGCAGTATTTTTTTCCAGTGCAGGAACTGGATTCCTTTCAGTAAAAGAAAACTGGCATTTGTTCCAGGCACACACCTACTGGGCTGCAACCAGAAGCGGGTGTCCAGCACAGGGGACCAGGTTAGAGCTAGCCTGAAACACGTACAGTGTGGAATCAGCTCCTTGGTATCAACTGCTTTGCTCTACAGATCTGCTGCTCCTGTGCTGCCCCACTGCTGACATAGATGCAGCTCATGGTGTTTGGTTAGCCTGCAGCAACAGACTTCACAAATAGTAAAATGTGCCTGTCTTGTGACCCATTTTTCTGCAGAATGGTTGTGTAAATGTTTAAACACCTAAGGAAAAAAAAAAAAATAATCAGGTGTTAGCATGCTGAGGGAAAACAGTATTCAGACCTCAGTCAAGAAGTAGCTCTTAACTATGAAGAGTAAACTGCAGCCAGGGCTCTGCCTGTCCTGTATTTCTCCCTGGCATCTTCTCTTGCCATTCCTTCAGGGCTCTGAGTGCATTTGATCTTGAGGTGTCTCTTTCAAATTGCCTCTTGCCTCCCATATCCATGCTTATTTTCAGTAGGAGACACAAGAGTCTGTGGACATGTTCCACATTTAATTTCTAAGCTCTTCTTCTGCACTAACACTGATGATGATAGGACTGCATATCCAGCACACTTCTGAAGAAAGATGAAAAAGAAAAGTTTCTGCCCTTCTCCAATAAGGAAAGAGCTTTAAATATTTATCTCAGAGACCACTGGCCAGGTTATTATCTTGTTCATGCCAAAGGGGCCTCTGAAGGTACCTTGTCTATCATGAACTAATTTCCAGGCCCGTTTTACTGCACTTCAAGGAAAGAAAGGTGACAGACCTTCCCTTTGCACTTTAGCAAGTTGGGTTTCACAACCCATTATCTCTAATTGCCAGAGCTTAATTTACTAGAGCTAGTGATTCACACCAGATGATGGCCTCACCTGGAATGACTCAGTACGATAGTCCTTTCAGGTGGGATCTTTTAGACTTATACAGCAGTCAGCATTCACCCCTTATTATTTGTGGACAGAGAATTTGCTTTGGTGCTTTCCCAGCATCTGGACTGGTCCAAGAGATAAAGGAGAAACGGACTTCTGCTCAGTATTGATTTGGTCTCTCTTATCTTTACTGGGTCTCTTGAACTCCCTCATCAAGACAGTCAGAGGACTTTTTCTCACCTACAGCTTTCATAAAATCCCCAAACTTTGTGTCCACTGTTTAGTTTTAGTCTCATTTCAAATGGCGTATTAATTTGCCATTTTACAACACTTTATTATCGTTATTTTCATTAGCTATTTCCACAGTTAGTTTGACTCATTGCTGTGATATCCCACCTTAGCGGTTACATCTTTGTAGGGTTTATTGCTCTAAAGGTTCCAGCTGGAAATGGTTCTTGTGTGTATCTGCCTTAACATAACTCTGATTTTTCCTGTCTCCATCTGCTGGTAAAAGATGAGATTTTCTGTTCAAACATCATATAATGAGTAACAGAAACTACAAATTTCAAATAATAAATACCCCCTTTGCTGTTATAGACACTTTCCATTAGGAATGGGATAGAAATGCTCAATTCATTTATTTTTAGGCTGCTTAATAATAGCTATCAAATACTAATAACTTTTGATCTGTTGTGGATTTATAGTGCACCGACAGAAATGAGTTAGATATTCAAATGGATGTACTAATAACCTGGGAATTCAAATCAGTGTGCTGATGAAACTAGATTTGTTTGTTTCTGTGGAGTAAGAGATATTCTAAAATGGCCATCCCTCTTTTTAAATATTAAAAGTTTTACAGTTACTGCGCAAGCAGATAAAGGAAATAATGTATAACGTGATTTTCAATCTGATAATTTATTTTATCTTGTTTCTGCAGGCAGGTATATAAGGCTCATGTAATACATAAACTACCACTGGTTCCTCCTAACAGTTATAATACAAAGGGAGTAAAACACCCACATACAATCATGTCAGGAGCTCATTACGTAGAAGCTGACAAGGCAGGGTTTATGTGCAAAACTTTGTGTAAGGATATAGTTCATTCAGAGCACAGTGTTTCAGTCAGCAAAAGACTTTGCTGCTTGTCCAGTGGAAATGCATCTTCAAGGCTGCAAAAGGCAATACTAGTCAGCAGAGGTACGGTGACACAAATGTGCTTTAACTCTGCTGTCGTCCGAACAAGCGTATATCAGAAAAATGGTACGCATCATATTTCTGCATTCAAAGCAGTCTTACATCTGTATGTGATTTATGTTATGTAATGAAATATTTAGGATGATTGTTATTTCCATTTACTCCTAATGTTTTGTAGATGCTTCTGGATTTGATGCTTTTGCAACAGAGGTTTTTATAGACCTGAACATTTTCTATGAAACCACCAATCAAGCCTTTACTTTTATTTTCTATTTCAGTCTGTCAGGTGTTTATAAGACTATTTTTCAAACACTGTAAAGATGCTGATAGTTATATTCATTCACAAATCAAGAGGGTGTTTTATGAGACCTTTTTCCCCCAAGAAATTTCAACATGAGATGGTGCAGGTATTCTCAAGCAAGGAATTGCAAGCACTTTTGTTTCAGTGGCTTTAATTTTAAAGGCTGCAAAGTAACTATAAAAATGACAACCTTTCATTTTATAGATCTTTTTGCTGTCTTGACTATCTGTTTGCTTCACTGGCAAACTTTTTTCCCTTCTTTAGTCCCACTAGCCCTGTAGGTTCCTCCTCAGTAAAAGAGATTGACTCTCTCCTCAAGCATCCTTATTCAAAGGGATCCTTGGCACTTTCCGAGAGGTGCACAGCTCTGTAAAAGTCACTTCTGTCCAGAAATTTATTCTTTGTGTAGATATCTAAAAGCAAACAAACAAACAACTTTAATCTCAGAGTGCAAATGGAATTTGTAGGGCTGAAAATGAAAAGAAACGTCTATTTATTTGTATCCTAAGAACACAGGAGGATCACTGAATAAACATAAAACCAAGAATAAACAGGAAATCCTGCAATGCAAAGAGTAAAATTCAGTAGCTTCTCACTGGTAGAGACTGAAACCATTCCAGCAGCTCTAAGGATGAATTGTATTTTGGCCGTGCCTGCCATGCTGTTGGCCGGAGAGGGATCTGACAGAACTGGTTTAGAGCACGGGCATACCTCTGTGATGGCTGGAACAAGTGGAATGAAACTCAGCCTAAAAGATTTAAGAGTCTTAAGTCCAATTCATGAAGAGAAACATTCAGTGAGGCTTCCATTCCTAAGTCATTTTAGAAAGTGGAGCTTGGACTCTTGCCATGATGAATGAAAGTCCTAAAATTACCTCAGTGATTTATAAATATCCTCCTTGCTATTCCAGACTTGTTAGTACCCAAGTCACTTTGAAAGTGGCATTTAATCTTTTCAGTCATAGAGTTACTGAGAAGGAACTCAATACCTAGTCTATCCAAGACAGGATTTACTCAAACTATCCCTGACAGATATTTGTCTGACTTGGTCTCAAAATCCTCCTGTGACAGAGATGCCACAGCCTCCCTAGGCAAACTATTACTGTGCTTGACTATCCACATCAATAGTAAGTTTTCCTAATGTCTAATGTAAATCTCCCGTGCTGTGGTTTAAGCCTCTTACTTGTCCCGTCCCTTGTGGACTTTTTGTAGCCTTTCAGACATCTGAAGAGCATTATCACATGTTCCCTCATTTGTCTCTTTTTAGCCTTAGCTGAGGCTAAGGAAATGTCCCCTTAGGCACGGTGAAAATTTTTCATAGAATCATAGAATGGTTTGGGTTGGAAGGGACCTAGTTCCCTCTGCCATGTGTGGGGACACCTTCTACTGGACCAGGTTGCTCAAAGTCCCACCCAACCCGACCTTGAACACTTTCAGGGATGGAGCACCCACAGCCTCTCAGGCAACCTGTTCCAGTGCCTCACCACCCTCATAGTGAAGAACTTCTTCCTTGTGTCCAATCTAAATCTACCCTCTTTCAGTTTAAAACTATTGCCCCTTGTCCTGTCACTACAGGCCTTGGTAAAAAGTCCCTCTCCAGCTTTCTTATAAGACCCCTTTATGTACTAAAAGGCTGCA
>VZTL01029151.1:66722-100501 GCA_013400535.1 Scopus umbretta
AAGCCCCCTTTAAGTATTGAAAGTCTGCAACAAAGTCTCCCCGGAGCCTTTTCTTCTCCAGGCTGAACAACTCCAACTCCCTCAGCCTTTCTTCCTAGGATAGGTCTTCCATCCCTGTTGTACATTTTTGTGGCCCTCCTCTGGACCTGCTCCAACAGGTCCATGTCTTTCCTGTGCTGAGGACTCCAGAGCTGGACGCAGGGCTCCAGGTGGGATTTGACCAGAGCAGAGTGGAGGGGGAGAATCACCTCCCTCAACCTGCTGGCCATGCTTCTTTTGATGCAGCCCAGAATATGGTTGGCTTTCTGGGCTGCAAGTGGACATTGTCGGCTCGTTTCTGGCTTTTCATCCATCAGCACCCTTAAGTCCTTCTCCTCAGGGCTGCTCTCAATCCCTTCCTTCATCCCCCAGCCTGTATTGATACCTGGGGTTGCCCCAGCCCATGTGCAGGGTCACACCTACCTAATGCCAGCTTATAAAGTAGAGCTGCTTTGTTAATGCCTTTATCAAATAGCAATTTCAGGATAAAAGTGTAGTCTAATGGCATATGGCAGGAAAGCCTGATACAACTGCGTCCACTTCAGAGACTTTATGGTTTAAATGGGTATTTGGGGTTGTGTCACTTGCCCAGCTTTTTACTTTCTGGGATGCCAGTATTGGGATATCAAAAGTCTCAGTAAGTAGCTGCCTTATTCAAGTTATTCATCTGGTGTATTGCTTCTGCAGCTAAGGCTTGCATCTCTGCACAGCATCACATGCTGCCAGATGGGCTGAACAGCTTACTCACAGCAACTCAGCAACTTCTGCAGCACAGCAGGCTTTCTGAAACAAGGTCTACCTTATTGCCTTACACAACACCAAGCAGAATGTAACTTGACCTAGTCATGTCCAGGCCCACAGACAAAGTTATGATGAAGTTACAAGTATAGATGTTGAGGAATAGTACTATCTTCCTCTGAAGCAGTTTCCAGTCAGTGTAAACCATTTTTTGCTACCCTTTTTGACAGACAAGATTTGGAAAGTTTGTATTCACTCTTTGGGACTTCAGCTAGGAGGCATGACAGAGAGTTTGTGCAGATTTTACTTCCTTGTATTTTTTAGAAGCAGTAGCAACGCTTACTGTTGTATTCAGATGGATGGAGAAACGCAGCTTCAAGAGTGCACCCACATCATGCCTACCTACCTTTGGGTATCAGTGTCTGGGGAGGGGAGTAGGAGGTCCATCATAAAATAGCACTGCACACTATGGCCACCAAAAGCAGTAAAAGGGATTTTGTTTTTGAGTTTCTTCTTTGAATATATTCCTAATGTTTGCGTGTGCCAGATCTGCTGAGGTGGCATCTCAGGTTTTAAATTAATATTGTTGTAATGCATTTCTCTTCAATTACAAAAGAGAGCTTCCCTGTAGGAAATTTCCTAAAACAAAACTCATTAGGAATAAACAGATTAAATCTTTATCAGTTAATCAACACTATAAACTTCTGAGTGTTCGGAGAACGGCATGAGATAACACTGTCGTCATAATAAGAGTGTTTGAAATCATTAGGGATCCCACCGTGCCGTTTGGGTGATGAGAAAACAATGATTGAAGATGGGCCCCCCTACAGAGCTCACATGTGAATTCCCCTAAAGATTAAATCGCAAAGATCGGGATTTTATATTGACCCCATCTCTAAAGCACTTTTTTTAAAATAGTGGGCAAGAGTGATGGGCAATACCAAGCAAATTCTTAATGATGCTGGTAGTAGAACCTGTCATGATGCCACAAAATTTTTGAGCTAGTGAAATTTTAGGGACTGTTCATGGGATGGGAGCCTTGCTGCCTTCTCAGAGCAACTATTCTCAGCTCATGTCTCTGAGGCTTTAACCTGTGGTGGAGACTGCACTGCAAATTCCTTGTCTTCCTCCACCCTGAATTCTCAACATAGTCATCTGGCAATCCTCTCATCACGCACATGAAGGAGTTCTGCTCTGGTCCAGTTGTCTCCTGGGGATAAAGAGCATAAACTGCTGTGCAGATGGAAAGAACAACATAGCTTTGGGCAAGGACCTCTTTGATGAAGGTTGGGGAGAAGCACGGGCATAGTGAAGCACGAAAGGACAAAACTTGTGTGCCTGGTAGTATATCAACACCTCCTAACCTGATAACATTTGGAGTCATGCACATTTAGGAAGTTATGCTATAGAGGCACTGACATTTTCTCCATCACTACTGGGAATGTGTCAGAACTCTTCTGTGTCACCCTGGGGGCTGGTTTGGAGCCATTGGGATTATTTGGGTTCTTTCTGTGAACTCTTACGAAAAATAAAATTAAGTGGGCTGGAATAAAAATAGGGGCAGTGAGAAAAATAAATCACATTTGTCCACATCCAGCAAACTTACTGGAATGGGTTAGCAAGAAGTTGTTAGCAGGGTGGCGGCAACTGGGAGTCATATGTAACTATTGCCTTTTCATTTCTCATCTTTAGTCTTTATTTGTTCACTGCAGCAATAATTGCACGTGTTTTGTCACAAAAGGGTTAGTGTAAATCAGTATTGTTGCGGCATGAGTTACAGCAGCCGTAATGGTATTATCAAATGTGTTAAGTTTTGAATGCATTTATTGCGTAAAATACTCATTGAAGGTTAGTGACACTGTTGCTTCCAGAGGTCTGAATTCAAATGCTGTGTTGGAGTAAAAGTGAATTGGCCATTCTTATTTTATTCTTCATATACTTATGTTGTATTACAAAACACAGCCTGCTTGATAGATGCTTGCTCTGGAAAAACAAGAGTCCCAGTTCCTGCTCCTTCATTAGGACTGAATCCATAGACAGCTATAAAACAAAAGAACCCTCATATGGATGGTCCTGTTTAAAAGGCAGGAACTGAACTGCACTCATTAATTTCAGAATTAGGGAATGTTTCTCTTTTAGAAGTCTTTAGCTACCATGGCGCTACTGCTTTTGAAAATCAGGTGGTAGGTGTCCTCACTTTTCTGCCACTTGTTCCAATTGGACACAGGTCTACAAAAATCACAAATTTTAAAAATATCCCTTTCTTTTTCTCATATTGCGATATGTATTCATGTAGTATATTTTCAAGCAGGTTTCGCAGGGGTAAATTGTTTGTAACACCTTCCTTTGTATTCATAATTACAGTCGGCTCTGTCACCTGTGAATTGAAACCTTTTATTAAATACCTTTATGAGATGCTAGGTACAGATTTACTGGGAGGTGAATGAGAGGATAAAAGGAATGTTGCGTTCTTATTAACAGCCGCATAATGCATTTCTGTGCCATGTGTTTGGGACTGCCTCTGCCTTTGAGTCTTTTTTGGGTATTTGGAGAAAGAAATACAGATACTTTTTGTTTCATTTTTAAATACTGGAGTGAAAGATCTCTTTCTATCAGGAGACCAAATGCCCTGGCTTGGCAAAATGGACTGCTTGCAAGGGTCCATATGATCCATCTGATCATACAGCTTTCCTACAATACTGTTTCTGTCATTCACAGGGTGGATGACCTTCAGATCTCAGTGGAAGGGTCTTTAACCCCCTGCTAAAAACGGAGAATGCGTCCCAAGATTATCGTCATGTATCTATTCATCTGGTCCTCCTTACTTTTTCTTTTCTCTTTTTTTCTTTTCAGGATGGAGTAGGTGTAGATGAGAAGCTGTCTTTACGGCGGGTAGCCGTGGTAGAAGATTTCTTTGACATTATCTATTCCATGCATGTGGAAACTGGGCCTAATGGAGAGCAAATCAGAAAACATGCTGGACAAAAGAGAACGTATAAAGCAGTAAGTAAAAAAACCCAACCAACAAAGTAAAAGTGAATGTCAGTCACTAAAAGCGTGAATTCTTTGGGCTTAGTCACATGGCATGCTATTTTTTTTTTTTTCTAGCTGGATTAGTACTGCAACCCTCACCCTCAAATTTATTTCAGAGATCTTTCAATAATGCATGAAAACCTACAGTTTAGAAATCATATTGTCTGTGTGATAAGGAGCAGATCCATTGACTTCAGTAGAGATTTTCTCATTGGTACAAGCAAAGAATTTATTCTTTCTATAATGATTTGACAATTTCTCTAATAACTCTGTGTTAATTAGTTGTTATTAAATGGATGAAGTCTTAAAGAAGACTTAGAAGGTATTGTTACAACTTTGCTAAATGAGGTGCTGTACTTCAGTGTATGAATGAACTTCCCTTATAGTTTATCACTGCAGATTAAGTATACTTAATGTCTTAATGGTATGCAAACTTGTAAATATCCTAAATTCCAAAGGCTGGAAAGCTACTAGGTACAATGGGAGGAGTATTGAGAGGGCAGCTCTCACCCCTGCATAAACCAGCTGAGAGAATGATTATTTCCAAGATTTTTAATTGCATGTTGTTGCTTGACCCTAACTAGTTCAGCCACTGCCTTAAAATAGCTGTAAATAGCTTTTGTGGCTAGTGGGACAAATATAACGCTTTCTTTTCTTACGGAGAATGACTGAAACATTTACTTCACTTTCCCAAGGTGCTTAAAATGTGTGTGCTTGCCTGGATTTGTGTGGCCAAACTTCCCTGCGCAGGGCTGTGATAGTGCCAGGCACGTTCAGTGGTTGATCCTGATCCACCTGCCCAGCTGTTTCCAGCTGCTGAAGCACTGGGGGCTCTCCCAGGGCAGCAGGCCAGGGGCTCCCAGCCAGGGCCCATCCCACCGCCCTGGCCAGGGCACGGGGCACCTGGGGCACCACTCCCCATGGCCCCAGCAGGTCGGGGCCGGCGGGGGGCTGCGCACAGGGCCCTGAGGTGACCTGTCACCCTGAACGCAGTCTTCTTCACCTTAAAAACCACCTGCAGTCGTGTCAGCCATTTTTTGTCAGAGGTCACCAAAATGTGTGGGAACTCCAGGTTTCTCATACCCGCATCTTCAGTTTTATCTGTAAGAAACAGCTATTTTTCCATTACTGTTTTTTTCAGGTATATAACAGTCTTTACTATGTATCTATGAATCCCTTCACAGATATTTTATTTATAGGCTATTTTGGATGGTTTGTTGTGGGATAAGCCCTTGGCAAGATTTCTTATAATTTGTTCCCGACGGTATTGACCTTAAGATAGATATATGAAGGAAGACACCAGTCATCTGGGTATGCTTTATAAGGCCTGGACTGATATTTCAGAGTGAACAAACAGAAACCATCTAAATTAATTTTAATCTGTCACCTCAGCCATTTTGATACTTGGTCTTCTCTTTTAGAAAGCATTGGAAAAGTAATATTTTCATTGACCTTTCTCTTTCTATTTTGTTTTACTTCAGTAAGCTGTTCAAAGGTATAGGTCACAAACTTTGTAGAATAATATACAAGTACAAGGAATGCTGCCAACTGTAAATACAATATTTCAAGTCATCATCCTACAAATACAAGCCAAGTATAATATTTACTACCATAAGAATCCCGTGATTCTAGGTCAGATAAGAAATTTATTTATTGTGAACAGCATGAAAGACAACTAGTGTCTCTTCTGTGAGGAGGACTATTTGTGCAGATTCAATAACCTACACAGCAGTTTCATTTGATGTTAACTTGTATTGTAATTGAGACCTGAGCTTATTGCATCCACATGAGCAGAGGATAAAGATGCCCAAAAGTAAGTTTGTGTCATTACAAGAGTCTGCATTATTTATTAAGGACATTGAGCCATATTTGCCAAGGACAGGATTCACCTATATAATTTTTAAAGATTTCCATAAATTAAAAAAAGGAAACAAACCAAGATCAGAACAAACTAATACCAACTTTTGCTCTCTATCCCAGCATGAGAATTAGGTTAAATAAACAGACCTCAAACCCTACCAGACTAACTGGGGAAATGCATGCTCCTTTACTGGACCTGTCCATGAAAGTGCTTTCACTAAAAATGATGAGCTGTAGTGTCGGTCTGTTCCAGCAAGCCACGCAGTGGCTCCTTCTGTGGTGCTGCAGGAGGAAAGAGGTAGCGTCTCGGGTAACTGTCTCACAAAACATTATACCCTAAGAGCTTTATAAATCAAACTGAAGTACTTTGGCAGGGTTTAATTTTATTAAGTGAATTGGGTATGAGATTAATTTAGTCTTGTTTCTTTATTCGCATGTCAGAAGTGAATCATCCTTGAGATCTGTGAATGTATTTATCATGCATTAAGTATTCACCAAATAGTTTGAGTGAACAATTTTTACAGGAAGTTCAGTTACAGTTCACCAACTGTATGCTACAACTGCTATTTGTTATTCATAATTCCTGGCATGTGATGATCACATTTCTTCTGCTCTCTGACTGGATAACTGAAACATTTTAACAGAAAAATGATGGGGAAAAACCCACCATATTGTTGGTACAAAATTACTAAACTTCTGAAGTTCATAATCCACATTGTCATGGATATTTGGTACCTGAGTATTTCTAAAAAATGAATGGCACAGCCCTAAGAATTGCAGCATATTGATTTCAAGTAATGAATTTGCTTATATATGTGTCTCTATTTTCAATAGTGAACCTGCTCCACTCAAAATTTTGAATAGTACTTCAGCATGATTAGAAGGGTAATGAAATTATCAAAGGTGACTTAACTACTGTTTACATTTATATGGAGTAACAACCTTGGAATAGGTAGGGCCTTTTTAATTTTTGATAGAGTCACCCCAGATACTGGAGTGCTAAAATACGTCAGTAGTCTCTCTGAAAGTGTGTTCAGAACAACTTACAAACCTAATTAGTGAATCTGTAATCTGCACTGACTTGTTTATGTTAACTGTTTGGAAACGAGTGGCATTTTTACAACTGATTTCTGTGAGACTTCCTACAGCGACACTGCACAGGAAGATAAATAGGATATGGTGTTTGGTACCTCTAAAAGAGCAGTGTATTGGAAGGGAGCCTTTATATTTTAATTGGGGCAGCAATGTACCAAACTAAAACTTTACGATTTCTTGGCACAAACCCTATAGATTAATTAGGAAAGCATCTGTGCTTCAATATTTAAGTTTAGAATAAGGTCCCATTTTCTTCTCTGCACCCTAACAAATGAGAAGGGAATTGTACAAAGTCTGTGTAGATGGTGTGGGAGAGTAACCTTGAAAATATGCTAAAAAGAGTGATCTTCCCATTTAACTGGCAGGTTTTGTGCTTATTTCAAGTGCCCAACTTGTATACAATATAAGATTGATGGGCTGTGTTCCTTGCCAGCATAACTGTAGGTCGATCTACACCAGCAAAAAAGACATGGCTTATATATGTAAAATGAAACCAAGAACTTTAAATCATATCTGGAGTACGCCAGACTGAAGAAATACTTAATATGTTGTTTGTAATCTCAGCTAGTTCCCCAGTTCCCAGGGAAGTTTACAAACAGGAAAGATGTCGAGGGCCTTGATCTGGGAGATAATTCCCTCACAAAGGCAGGATATGTGACATAAGGCCTGGCCGACTCTGTTGCTCAGCAGGGGCACAGGTGCGGAAGGTGAAAAGAGCATGTTTCTTGGTGCCAAGGAAAGCAGCGGTGACCAAACAGGTCCTTGCTTGTCCTGCATTCCCCCTGGGTCCTCTGCTGAGCTCCATAGGATGTGGGGTGAAATGTGCTGGTGTAAGGAATTGGTTAAGCAGGCGGGAGAAAGTACTGAGCATCCTCATAGAGGTGACTCTGCTAGCACTCGCTGCTACAGCTCAGTGTCCTAGAGGAACTGTGTTGCTTTGGGATAGTACTTTTCACTCTCTGTCCTAAAGGACTTAATTTTGTGTAGCCATCCCACCCTGAAAGGAGAACTGCAGTGTCAAAGTGGAGATGGGGACACACAGGAGGGAAGTGTTCAGGGGAAGAATCCGTCTGGTGTATTGAGAAAGGCATTCAACAAGTGCATAGGTGGCTTTCTGTGCCTTTGCAGAGCTGCATTTCTTGATTTAAACTATTCAGCTGTGTCTAAAATTTAAATTCAAGTGCTGAGGGGTATATCAGCGGTGGGAGTAACAGGGAAAAGTTGCGGCTATGGTAGCAGCATAATGCAACAGGCTCAAGCTGTTAGGACAACTCTTTGTGATTCAGTGCAAAGTAGGAAAAAAATTAGCCTTATTATATTTTTCAAGAAACTCAAATGGCCTCCTCTCAGGCCCAGCTGTGGGTACAGGTAGGCCAGATTTAGTGATCAAGCCCTATATTTCAAAGTAGATTTTATTTTCCTTTAATAGACTTAAAAAAGATGTTAGATTTTCATTCATTCAAACAATTGACTATGAAGAGCAAGTGCCTCACCTTTGTGTGTTATATCTGGACAAAGTTGCCCGTAACTAAGTGAATCATCTATCTGAGAACTGTTTGTGTAAGTCTTGTAGCCACCTTAAATTCTATGTGCGTATTCTACTTGAATATTTTTACCTGTGAAGGATGATCTAATATCTGCCTGTTGTGCCTGTGGAGCTGCTGTGCAAATCCTTGAATTGATACAGTAGTGATCCTGAGTTGTGAGTGAGGGCTGTGATGTCTGAGCAGGAGAAATGGGTCAGTTAATAAAATTCCCAACCCATGAATGAAAAAAAGAGCACTGGGCTGATGAGCTGGAAGAGAAGCAGGCTTGTAAAGCATGGGGGAGATATTCATGTGTCAAGGGAAAGCAGCTTGAGGCAAGACTCTGTTCAGATAGGTAGTACATAAATACATAACATCTGAGGCATAACAGGAGTCTCTTAAGTATGGGGCAATATGGGGGATCTTGTGCTTTATCCAGCTGTTGCAGTAATAAATGTTTCTTGGTTTGGGATCAGGCTGTTGTATATCCTCCCTCTTCTCCATCACCCTAAGAAAAACCTTCCTCAGATTGTGGAACATGGCATGACGTTTTTCCCCACCCAAAACAAGAATGTGCTTGCGAGTCCCCTCTAAGCATCACAGTGAATGCGTTTTCCTCAGGGAAGTATTTCATGACAGGTCACACTGTGCAATAACATCGTCTCCTTCCAGTACAGCTTCCCTGATCAAACAGCGTTAAAGCAGGTTTGGGGCCTGGCTGGTTTCTGTCCAGGGCAGACCTTGTCCTCAGGGAAGCAGAAGAACACACTGTTTCTGCAGGGCTTAAATCCTTGCATCCACGCTGTTACTGTGTGCATGGCAAAACAGCCAAGTCCTGTGCACTTTTACTCTACGGACTTGTTCTCGTTTCTTAGCAAAGGACGAGTGCTGAGTGTCCTGGCAGTGGTCCCACTAGCAGGTGCTCCCCATTGCTTCCCTCGCAGAAAGCAGCTTCTGCTAGGCAGGAGGGAAGGGAAGGGAGCTGTGAAGCACAAGTTTAGCACAAGAGGCAACAGCATTCTCCCCAGTATAGCAGGGTAGCAAGCTCTTGATAAAACTCCCCGCAGTAATTTATCTGCTTTCCTATGTCAGCCTTCTATTCTGACCTCTTGCTGAAGAAAGGGGAGGACTTTACTTGGCTGGTTTGCCCTCCTGTCATCAAGAAACCAATTTCTGCCACCTGGTTTGATGGCTGTGGGCCCAGGACAGATTACCATCTTCACTTTCTCTCCCTGGCTCTCTTTCTCTCCTCTTGGAAGTCTTCTTTGGATCATCTTCCTCCCCTTAATTAAAAAAATATACACACACAAGAAAAAAATCTCTCTATTCTGACACATCGTATCTTCCAGACTACACATACATCCTCCATGTTAATTCTCTAGGGGTTAATAGGTTCACTTGCAAATTTCACTCCCTTTCCTCACACTTGTCTTTCCTGCTCAGCCATATGTGTCCTAAAATCTGCCTTTCAGTTTAGAGCTTGTTAATTTTCCAAATAAAAATGAATCTCTGAAAGCTATATCACCACAACATCCTGCACCTAAATCATCTGAATATTGGAGACCGTAAAGGAGACTTTGCCCCTTTTCTCTCCCTGCAGTGAAGCAACAGGAATGCAATATGCTTCTCATAGAAAATTAGGGCACACATCACTTAGCTCCAATGTAAATCAGATTATATGCTCAGGTACGGGATTACTTGCCTTGTAGTAGTTGTGCTCTTTGTGGGATCCAGTAAACAGCATGTAGGTTAACCATAGATCTAGAAGGTGTTCATTGTTGGGCGATGTTTTGCATGGGTTGATATGTGTCAAATTCTATTATATGGTAGCCTTTTTGTGAATGGTGAAATAATATCATGAAAGTTTTGACTCTGAAATTGCTGAAGTCAACTCTGTTTTTATTCTCCTCTGAGTTCAGAATTCAAATGAAATATGTGTATGTGCATGTGGACTGTATTGCTAGGATATGTTCTGCTTCTTATCCTGTGACTTCTAGGGCTAAAACAAACTCTGTATGATTTTGACACTCTTTGCTTAATGCTCCAGATATCTAGTTTCTTCTTCATGTTTTTTTTTTTTCCCTTTACAATGTAAAAAGCATTCAGCTGTAAGAGATATACCTAGTACACACTACCTAAAGACCAATCTGCTAGAATCTGGTTTTTTTGTGATCTGTCCATGGAACAGAATACAGCCAGGTATAACACATTTCTATGACCAACAGAAGATATAATAATGTGCAATAAAACCACTAGTAAGAATAAGGAATCGCATAAGGATACCTCTAAAGCATCATATTTGAAACAAGTATATTTACAATTTTTTTCAAGCAATCCAAGAAATTTTATCAATATGGTAAATCAGCAGTAATTGTTCTTTGATTGGTATAGTCACGTGCATGAGCAGTTTCTTCTAAGTCCTATCAAAAATACGCTGGTCTGCATTGTCAGTGTGTGGATGTGAATAATGCAATATCCCCCACTTCAATTCACTTTTCTGGCTTTATTTTTTCTTAAAATGTAGAAGTGTGTGGGTTTGGGGGTTTTGTGTAGAACTGCAATAAAACAATATTCTTTTATTGCAGCACATCACTGAATGAGATGGTCTGGCTATATTTTTTGTTAGCTCACGGCCTTGAGAAGAGAGCTAGGAGCAGGGCCGCTGAAGGCAGTGAGAATATACAGCATCAGTGAGGACTGAGCCATTATTGTTTTCTTTCAGATAGAATAGAGGACAGAAACAAATCTTCCTGATGAAGTCAGACCACTGTCTAAGGTATTTCTATAGAGTTACTTAGAAAGTGTCATAGGCCTCCACATTGTGCTCTGAAACACTCACATGCAAGCCAACTTTGTGTACTACATCAGCCCAACCTTGCACACCAGCTGATAAGCTCTGCTGAGGGGTGAAATACAGGATATTGTGTTCAGCCTTGTGCTAATTTGGTTAGAGGGTTTAGTGGCTACAGCTGGTGTTAAGCCAGAGGGTTCAGAGCATGGCCAAAATGAGGAAGCAGCTACTTGCATCTTATAAAGTAGATGTGCCCCTCTTTAATGAGAAAAGCAAACAGGAGACTGCACTGTTGGGAGTGTGAGGTTTGTTTTTTTTTTTTTTTGCAAGCTTTCCTGCACTGAAAATTGGAAACAGCTTTTTGTGTATATTCAAGGAGCAAGAATAAGGAAAGCTGTGGGTTATGATGTGCTCTACATATCTCTTTTAACATGATACTTGTTGTGTTATGCCAATTTATACAAGCTGAAGCCTTGGACTGTTAGTGATTGATTCAAATTACAAAGTAAACAGGAGGAAGTTGGTGGAAACTGGTGTTATTTAGGGAAGGGCATCCTTAAAACTGTGTTGCAGTGGGAGGTTGGAGACAAGCATCTGCTATGTGGACAAATTTAGTTATAAAACCCAGTTCCCTTATAGTCAGTGGAGTACACCTATCAAGTCTGGGACCTTGCTCACTTGCTTTCTGTGGAAGATTTTCGTCTTGTTTGAGCAGAACTGAAATTTTGACAGAGATACTTGATTAGAATAAATGA
Source organism: Scopus umbretta (assembly GCA_013400535.1). NCBI lineage: Eukaryota > Metazoa > Chordata > Aves > Pelecaniformes > Scopidae > Scopus > Scopus umbretta. The sequence goes on from VZTL01029151.1 coordinate 78,560, forward strand.
AGCATTCCTATCAAATGCAGGCAACTAATGAATCCATGGGTAAGCTCCATTAATTTCAATACAATGCTAAATGTGTTAAATGTTATGAGAGAGGTTGCTTTGTATGTGCACTTCCCAATTTTCTTAATGCAAAATGCTAGCTGGTTTTAAGTTCTTTAAGATTTAAGTTCTTTAAGATTCCATAAAGCATGAGTATAACCAAAATTTGCATATTTATAAAGGTAAATAAGTATCTGTTCTGTGGTATAAAATCCAGGAAAAATAATCTGAAAATATTTTTTTTGGTAGGATCTCCCATTCCAAAGTAGCTTCATTTAGTGCCTTCATTTTCAGATAAATTGTTTCAGGCCCAGAGAAAATCTTGGCCAATTTTGATCACAGAACAAATTTTGCTTTTATACTAATCCCCTTCTTGCCCCCCAAATTACATTTCTGTTATATGAGAAAACAACAACAATAGGCAGCCTAAACAACAATACCATAAATAGAATGATATAATTTGTATTGTTATTTTACAATGCACCATTTCCTGTGTAGTTCCATGATTCATGTCACATAACAAACACGAACTTAAACTCCACCTATTTTCCAAAAAACTCACTGATTAATTTTGTCCATGGAGTTTTAGGAAACGTAAGTTTCAGCACAGGGTTGGTAGGTGACAAGCCAAGGAGAAAAGTGTAAGTGAGTTATAACAGGCCGTTCCTCCTCCTCTTTGCATCCTTGTGAGGAGCACGAGTGATTTGCACAGTATTTAATCCCATTTACATCCAGTTAAAGAAAGGTATCCTGTCCTTTCTGTATCCACACTTTCATATACCCCACCTCCATCTTTCTGCACTTCCTACAGAGAGATGCATCAATGCTTGATAGGAAGTCAAATCCTGCTGTAGGTTTTACAATAAGGGAATACAAGGAGATATCAGTTGACTCTTCTTTTAGTCTCTCTTGCTGGGACTTTGTCTCCCTTGGGGGTTATCTGCATTGCAAGACAACCGCCTTGGTTAGGAAAAGAAGGGCTAGAGTTTCCTTACACCACTCACCCTGTTCAGTGTATATGCATAAACGTACATAATGAATCACATAAAAGCCATGGCTTTGCCCGGTAATGTCTTGACAACATCCAAGTTTGGAGATTCTTCTACCTATCTGGTAAACCTGCTCCAGTACGCTGGCCTCCTAGAGGAGTTTTTCCTGATGTCCAGGCTGAACGCCCCAACCCACAGTTTGTGGCTGTTGTCCCTGGTTATACCCTCTGAAGAGTTTCTCTCCACAGATTCTGTAACTCCCCTTCAGGCAGTGGTGGGCTGCAATTGGATCTCTCCCTGCCTCTTAACCTACTCCTTGCCACAGGAAGCAAATCCAGCTCTCTTAACTGCTCCTTTAAGTCACCTGCTTGAGGCTCCAGCTGCCGTGGTGGTCAGCCACAGAGCCCTCTCCTGCTTCTCAGCAGCCGCCTTGAACTGTGGAGAGGAAAGCCAGGCACATTATTCCATATGCTGCCTTATCAGCACTGAGTAGAGAGGGATGATAACTTTTCTTGATCTGCTGGCTGTACAGTTGAGGTAGCCATTATGAGATTTGCTTTATCTGTGATCAAAGAGTATGCTGTTGGCTCATTTTCAGCTTGGCAGCAACTGTTACCTCCAGGTCCTTTTCAGCAAGGCAAAAATGTCTACAAAGATAGATGCATGCTTGGGGAGGGGGAATGCAATCTTTAAAACCAGCAATAATTGCTTCCTCCTCTCCCCTTTCAAAAAAGAAAAAAAATCCCTCCAACACTTCCTCTTGAGTATGTGGTTAGGAAGATTGATAATGTTGAAAGGAGGAAACAACCAAAATCTGTTGTTTCAAGGTATCTCTAGGTAAAGCAGAGTCTCTAAAATCAAGCGACCCCTAAATTCTGTAACTGTTAATAAAAACAACTTATTTACCCTGCAGTACAAAATCACAAGCTTTCCAAGAACATTTTTGCAAAACATTCAAATGCAAAGTTAAAATAGCAAGGAGACTGTCATTGCTGCTAATCCACTGAGTCCTGTATCTGTCTACATATTGTTACAATAAAAATAAAAAGAGAAAATAAGCCAAGCACTTTCTTTTTTTGGTATTGGTTATAAGAAAAAGGTCACTTTTCAACTTTTTCTAAAAACATCCCTCAGTGGGATGCCTGTTACGCATGGATCTTTTTGCTGAAAGGAAATTGAAAAAAAAATGTAAACAGAAAATGAAACCCCTTTTGATATAAGTGAAATTTTGTTCAGTATCAACTATTATTAGCCATGAGATGGTAAGTAGGCAGATTGGATAGATGTTTCTTGAAATCCTACATAGTATGCAGAACATGCTTTCATTGTGCTTCCTGGCATTATGAGATAATATGCCTTATTTGGAAATATAATGATCTGTTCTGTTAAATCATGTTCAATCAGCTTATATAATAACACCTATATTTTGTTATTCATTTCAGATTTCAGAGACCTATGCCTTCCTACCGAGAGAAGCGGTGACACGATTTCTAATGAGCTGCTCAGAGTGCCAGAAAAGAATGCATTTAAACCCAGATGGAGCGGATCATAAAGGTAGCTTTAGTGTCAAATAGTGGGATGTAAAGTAATTTTATTCCTAATACCCATTTATATTTTCCTAGCTTAAGTGAGGGTTCATAAAAATTTGGTAGACTGGAACAGTTCAATAAGTCAGACCATCTTATTTAGTTAAGCTGGAAGGTAGTGAATCTTCTGCTTTCACTGAAGGACGGAGTGTAATACCATATGCACCCTCAATAGAAAGATGATTTTATCTAGAGGAAATAATTTATTTTGCTGTAGAAATGTTTATATGGGGGCTTAAACGTAAGAAATAGGGTGCACGTGCTATAGTCATTTAGAGTAGAAGAACTCATCACTTTTCAGGGTTTGAACTTGATTTTCATTTTTCTTCGGGAGACTTCCATCTGTACAGCCTACAAGCAATTGAAAATGCCAAGGTTAGAACTAAATGACATAACTGTCTGACTTTGACTGCAAAGTAGGCTCAAGTACCCTCCATGATTAACATAATGCATAATAAATATTTTTATTGCAGATAATGGAAAACCTCCAACTTTGGTGACCAGTATGATTGATTACAACATGCCAATTACTATGGCTTATATGAAACACATGAAGCTGCAGCTACTAAATTCACAGCAAGATGAGGTAAAACCTGAAATCTTTTGTCTTTCTCTTCTCCTGTGTTCTTTGGTGCTTGTCTTTGCTTGTCAGGAAACTGAACTGAAGATGATTGTTGATCCCATCTTTATAACGTTGTTGCTGAAATAGTGAGCCTGAAACAAAACCAAAGCTGTTTGCAAGTGAGCAGGTTGAGAGAAAATGTCATGACTTCCATGGCTGGGGGTAATATGCTGTACCGCTTCAAATTACCAGAAGGTATCCTTTTACTGTCTGGACCGGTGGAAAGGTTAAGGGGGGCAACATGTTCACCCAAGACTTAGTGATGTGCTCAGCAGTGACTTTCATTGTCTACTTCCAGAAAGCAATACCATCAACAGCTGAAATGAATGGCATGGTGTTCCCAAGGTTAGCAGCCAGGATGCAACACATTATAGTGAGATAGATGGAAACCCTGGCAACATCAGTTGAAATCTTTAAGACAAAAAGCTTGATAAGTAAGAGTAGGGGTTGCTTTTGAAACTTTGAATAAAAAGACAGAATCAAAAAGGAAGAGAAGTAGGTTGATAATCAAGGTTCTTCAGAGAGATTTGGAGTTGAATTGCATTTATTTCTTCTCAAAAATTATTATCTTTCTGTGATTTATTCAAAGTTTTTCCAGATACTAAGGAGTGCTTCATCAATTGAATGGCACCTACCAAATTATTTGTAATAAACTCATTTTCCTGGGAATGTGTTCTTTTACCATTTAAGCTGCCAAATAGTTAGAAGCCTGGCTATATGCCAGCCAGAAAGCAGTCCTGCATGCTGTGTCCTTCTGCCTGATTACAAGATTTTTTTTAATAAAGAAAACCTTCAAAAACAACCTTAGCAGCTGGATTATGTCAAAGACCCTGACTGACTCTTGACCTCTTTGGAGTCAGCCAGATTTGGTTTCATAATAAGTAGATATGGGCTATTGGTGGAGATTCATGAATTATTCAATGCCCCATAGAATGGGGATTTCATCACTTTTCTAGAACTATCAGCATCCTTGTTTTGCTTTTGCCTTTTTTTTTTTTAATTGTGGAGAGTGTGGGGAGAGATTCCCTAGTCTTTTGAGTTCTTCATGCACAAATACAGCCTGGTCGTCTTTTCCTCCTATTGAGGAAATATTTTCCTCCTATTGCTGCCCCTTTTCAGGACGCTGGCAGCAGGGTTTCAAGCAGCAGGAGAGAAGAGACTTTATCCCTGCAGTAGCCTTAGGAGTTAAAGGGCTCTTTGGTTTTTCCACTTCCTCCCTTTGAGAGTTACTCTTCCCACAACAGGGTCAAGAGCTCATGCTGGATCAGGGCCACCTGCCACATTGCCTCTACAGCCTGAATGTTTAGGTGTAGTCTTTCTGGTCTGATGACTGAAATTTGCGTTAAACCAGTTTTTCATCTAGATGCACCAGTGGAGATGATATGGTGGCAGCAGGAAGCACTGTTGCTTGGTATCTACCTGCCCAGCTTGGTTTTGCAGCTCTAATGTTACTGTGTATGAAATGTTTGTAGTACTGGGTTTATGAAGATAAAAGTAATTTTTAATATGTTTTAGTAATAATGTCTTTGCCAGGGCAGAGTGGGCACAAGGAAAGTTCTCAGGATAATCTTTGTCTTTTCTCAAGGCAGAGTTTTGCTAAGAATTTCTTTTCCTTCAGGCTGTACATTTGTTGCACTGAAAAGCAAAATGGCAATGAAAATGCTGTAGTACAAAATGGGAAGATTTTTGGTGCATACGTTCAAACTATTGAATGCACTTAAAAAAAACGTGCTTGGATTTGTAGGAAGGCTCTGTTTCCAAGGTTTCATCAATCATATCTGTATTCTTGTGGAGGGGGTGGAATTGAGACATGAGTAAACTTGGATCCCACAACTAGTTAGCACAGTGACTGAAAGCCTCCTAATTCTCTCATCCTCAATTCATTATTTTTAAGCTGAGGCCATCGATGAAAGGGAAACTGGCTTCATCTAACAGGAAAACTCATCACTGTGTGGGAATTTACAGCTGTGCAGCAACTGGTACAAAGATGCCAGTGGCTCCCAGCATCTCTCTCCATGCCTATGTGTCCACGCAGATTCAGATAAATGTTCACACAGTTTGGGGAGTGAGGTGGAGACATTCTGTAGAGTGCTGTAGGCAAACACAAGCTGCCCATGTGTGTTGTTTTATACCTATGCAAGCGTTGGATAGCCAGAGCTCCCGTTCTGGGAGCCCATACAGATTGCCTGACCTCAGAATTGGAAAACTGCTGCTTGCTTGCTAAAGTGCTGCTTGCTGGATCCTGCAGGATTCAATGAGAAATACCACTGTGCCCTAACAGAGGCACAGCCTTCCAGAAGGACTGGGGGAGTTTGTGTTCTGATCTTGCTCTTTGAACAAACAGTGTGCATTTTCCCTAAACCTCAGAACCAGCTTGGTGTGTGCCTCAGCCCCATCTGTCTGGGGCAGGAGGCTAGTGGGCACCCCAGTTCTTGTGTGAGGGCAGCATTTGGTTATTTGCTGCTGCTGTAACCGGGGTGCTCCTGCCTTATCTGGGCAAAGCAGACAGGTGCCTGCTAGAGAAGCCATCACTCTTCCATTTAGCTTTTTACAAAACTTTGAGAACACGGTGTGTTTGTTTCATTATTTGTCATTGTCCTGGTGTGACGGTGCAGAGCAGCATTGCCTTCCGTGTTGTCCCACTGTCACTCCTGAATGGCATTTGGTAGTACTTCATCCCAGCCTAACAAGAGTCGTGACTGCAGGGAACTTGCCTTCTGAAAAACAAGAGAAACACCCATGCAAGCTGGAAACATCACTGAGACCCAAGAGAGGAGATGATTTAAGGGCCAAGCACTCAGAAAGAAGAAAGCAGCTTATTAGTATCTGTAGAAACCAGTTCACAACAAGTACACAGTAAATCATATTCTAAAGATTGCTATTTTTCTAGGTCAATTCTGGTGAGCAGCCCAGAAAAATAGTCAGAATTCTGTCAGTTCTATTTTTGTTAAAAATATATATATATTTTTTAACAAAAAAAGTATTTCAAGCTGATCTTCAGGGAATAGAAAATTATTTGCCATATTTTTCTCTATGTTCTTTAAAATGCTGCTCTTCATAACAAGAGTAATTATCTCAGAAAAAATACATCACCTTAGCTTTGTATGTTGCCTCAGCAGCTTACAGAGCAAGACTTGTGGATGCTTAACTTTTAATCCATGAGTGGGCGCATGAACTTCAGTGAGACTGAAACATGTATGTGAACATTTGCTGGACTAGGTCCAAAACTGTTTTGCTTTTATAAATGTGGACAAAATATTTGATCAGGACTTTTACTTTTTGCCCTCTGCTATCATCCCTAGTAGATGGTCTGTGATTAGACTTGATGGATGAATCATAAGATGTATAAGGTAGAAGAAACTTGAAGTGATTCTCATGTGATTATATTACTTTGGTTTGCCATTGACTGTCATTTGAACATGCTCAGAACTTTTGTAAGCTTTACAATTTTCACAGACGCTTCTTTAAACACAGTAGCAGTGTAAGGGTGACATCATGTCAAGGGAATTTGGTTGTGGGTTCTTATGAGGTCAAGTTGCCATTCGGATATACCTTACTGTAACTGGTCATCATGTGGTTACCGACCTTGCTTGAGAAAAGTATGGGATTCAGGCGGGGAATGTGGAAAGCTTTCCTCAACCAAATTTGAATAACAAGGACTTGGTATGGGGTCTCTAGTTACTAGCTCTCTTTCGCAAAATACTATGGAAACAGGAGAGTGTGGTAATGGAGTAACCTCATAGTTGAACAAATTGCATGTCAGATTATCATATCACATTAACGCTTTGTTTTCCTTGCTTTTCTTTATGTGCTCTTCTTGTTTGCTTATATGCACAAAGATTTAGTATGATTACACTCCACATCAAGTGTGAGTGAAACAAACAGGAACGAGTGAATGGCAGGTATCATGTGAACAGCGTATGATGTTTTCTGACACGTCTCTGAAACTTTCCATTTGCAGGATGAAAGCTCTATAGAAAGTGATGAGTTTGATATGAGTGACTCGACTAGGATGTCAGCTGTGAACTCTGACCTCAGCTCAAATCTGGAAGAGAGAATGCAAAGTCCTCAGAACCTCCAGGGCCAGCAGGATGGTAAGGCTCTCGTTTCATACAGAAAATGCGGTATTGCCTTGTCTTTTTTCCATTCCGTGGCAATTCATTAGTACCTGCTGTGTCCTTTTCTTCATAGTCTGTTTCATTAGGTGATTTGAAATGTATGTTCCCTATGTCTCAGCATGAAGAGGATGAAGTTGGGTTTTTTTCAGGTTAATTTATTTGTTGCTTAGGCAACAGGTGAGTGCTTAGACCACTATATTTTAAGTGGTATTATTTTACTATTTTTATATATGTGGTGTGACCATACACTGGCATAAAAGGAAATGAAACTCAAACATTTCTGAGGCAACCCAGAAGGCCGAGAAAGTTGTTTTTATGGGTTGAAATGAGGGAGAAGGGTGTGACAGAAGCATGGTTATTTGAGAGCTAGGAATTGGGATGTGATATTCAGAAGAAAGGATGAAAAAAACAAACTCTGTTAGGGAAACAGAAGTCAAAGAAGAGAAAACAGAACGAGCAGCATTGTAACTTTGTTAATGTTAATTAATGTTATTTATGTTAATTATGTTAATGTTAATTATTTCTAGGTTAGTTACAACACAAAGCTAATTTGTTGGTGAAAGAGATGGAAGTTTTACTTTGCATAGAAGATGCATAGATCTGTACTCATTGATTTCAGCCCTTGTTATAGAACAAGTTAGATGGGCCCAGTTTGGAATGAACTTTTTCCTTGGCTATGGAGCTCACAAAGAGCCTGTCTAATACAGATTATGACAGTGGCTCATGAGTGGCACGTGAATGTGCAACACCCAAAGTGCAGGTCTATTCTATTGCTATTAGAAACAACATATTAGTATTCTGTATTTGTTACTCTGTAATTTTCCAGTTCAGAAGTGCTTCTTACATTTCTCCTGAACACTAGAGATATGGGATTTAACACTTCAGCTGGATTCTTTCTACTTTACACATTGTGGCCAATTGCTAGCTGGTAAGCTGTTTAGGTGAGAATGGGCGTGCTGCATAGTGGCTGGTAGGATCTGGTGATGGGTGGGACCTTCTGCTGTGTTGCTCTCTGGACAAATAAAGGAGGAGGCTGTCTATGGTAACTTGGTAGGCCAGATTCTAACCACAGCTGCCTTTTGTCTGAGTGTCCTCAAGCTATCACAAAATTTGAGCAACTTTTGACTTAATTTCTATCTATGTATGTTCACTAAAGGAGCACTTCTGATGCACAAAATGTAGGGAAAGCCAGTTTGCTTTCCTGTTGAAGTTTGACTTTTCAGGGCTAATATATTATAGTAATACTGCTAAGTTAGAGTTTTCAGGGATACTTTGGAAGGTGCTGTTTTTATGTATCTGTCTTTCAGTGCAAAACTGTACTTTAGAGGTTTTTGCTTACCTATATACTCAATGTTTCACATATATAGAGTGTTTCTTAATAGTAATTGTGTGCATGCATATGTCTGAAATAAAAATTATAACTCAGTACAGTAACCTATGAAGAAATGCCTGTCATACGTGTCTTAATACCTGCCACAACCAGATTCATGTGCCACAGATAATTATATTAGAACATAAGTACGAATGATAAAATGGTGCGAATCTGTCACTTGCTATTCAAAATGTATGGCAAATAAATGCACTGTGGTCTTTGAACTGCAGGTAGTGTGGTCTTACAGAGCTGCTTTAAATCTCTCAGCTTTCCTTCCCTTCGTCCCAGATGGTACTTGCTAAGGCAATCCTATTTTTTGCTGCATCTTCTGGCTAAAGCATCTGCTGATAGAGAGATTTGAAATAGCAGCTCTTCCTGCTTCATGGTTTTCCTGTGCTAGCTGTTGTCAGGTAGCAAACCTGAGTGTGACTAGTTATTGCAGTCCTGCTTTTCAGATATGCGAGATGATACTGAGGGAGGAACTGAAATATATGAGTGTCTTGTTTTTGGCTGGGACAGAGTTAATTTTTTTTCGTAGTAGCTGCCATCATGCTGTGTTTTGGATTTAGTATGAGAATAATGTTGATAACACACTGATGTTTTAGTTGTTGCTAAGTAATGCTTACACGAGTCAAGGACATTTCAACTTCTCATATCCTGCCAGCGAGAAGCTGGGAGGGGGCACAGCCAGGACAGCTGACCCAGACTGGCCAAAGGGCTATTCCATACCATATGGCGTCACGCTCAGTACAGAAACGGGGAGGAGATGGCTGGGGGGCAGCAATCACTGCTCGGGGACTGGCTGGGCATCAGTTGGCAGGTGGTGTGCGGTTACATCACTTGTTTTTCCCAGGTTTTGTTAATCTTTTTTTTGTTGTTTTCTTTCACTACTACTACTACTACTATTATTATTATTATTAATAATAATAATAATAATTTATTTCGATTATTAATCTGTTCTTATCTCAGCCCATGAGTTTTCTTACTTTTGCCTTTCTGATTCTCTCCCCCATCCCACCACAAGTGGTTGTATGCTGCTTGGTTGCCGGCTGGTGCTAAACCATGACAATTAGAGAAGGTGGGGGCAGGGGGAGAAGAATGATAGGAGAGGGCAGGAAAAAAGAAGACTGGAAGAAAATAATGAACACAGGGATAGAGGGATGGAAGTGGGACCAGGAAGGAGGGAAGACAACAGAGAACTTAAATGAACTTAGCAGTACAATCCCTTTTGCCGTCAGAGCCTTCATTGTAAAAGTTTACAAATTTAATACATAACTACAGTGCATGTGCACCAAAACCATCACCAAAGCATGAATCTGTGTGTCTAAAGTGATTCCTGCCCCCTTCCTTCAAACATTCTGTATGTCCATGAGAGTTTATGTCAGCCACCACATTCAGTCTACAGATAAAGACACTTGGCATTTGGCTCATCTGAAATGTCTTTGCTGCATTCTGGCAGGTGAAAACTTACTGCCGTGTAAGGTTGCCTGTGCACACATGGATGGGAATGGTGTCTAGTGGAATGGGACAGCACAGGTCTTCTGGCACCCAAGCATGCCCTTACTGGGAGAATGATTTGCTAATGGGAATCATTAGGAAATCTGCTGCCTGGGATGGATTAGAGACAGCTCCAGTGTAACTAAAGGTGATGTGTGCTATCACTTTGCTTACCTGGCTTTCCATGTGAGGTGGCATGAGAATATTTTGGGACATCTATTGTTTTTTCTCCATGGATTTCAAGTGATTTGCTACTAGGGTATAAACAGAGTCTGTGTATCCTGGAGGAATGTAATAGTGAGCTGGGCCATGCCACTGAGGGATAGAGGCTCCTCTTCCAGTGCAGTTTATCAGAGCATAGTGGAATGCTGATACTGTCTATGTAAAAGGAATAAGATGCTTTCATACCCTCTTCCCTTGGGGCTATATCTGCATCATATTTAGATAGGCATTTGACTTTGGGACTCCATTGCAGAGCTCATACTAGAAAATTTGACCTGAGTTTTCTCTATGTCTTCCAGTCTAGTACTCTGTTTTCTGTTTCTCATGGTTAGGTTGTTTGAACCTAAATAGAATAAAGGCAAATATGAGAGCAACCCACAGTATCAGCTGAAAGCAATAGACTTCTTCACCCAGAAATGTCGTGGTTGGTAGGAAAAATGCTGAGAAGGAGGGCACAGAGAGGGAAGGTGTGTGTCTGCTCACAGTAGATGGGTGCTTGTATGCCCAAAAGTCCTGGGCTCTGCGAATGTACTGAGGCGTCATAAGATGCCTTGTGTAAAGCATATTAGGTTGAAAAGGAATTGAGGAAGAAATGAAAAGTGGGGAAGAGTTGGTGAATTGTATCCATAGTACTGAAGTTGTCACAATACTATGAGGGACAGTTCCCACTTTAAATTAGCCTTTGTATGCTTTTAAATAACAGGGCCTTGAGTCACACCTGCTGGTGAGTGGCTGAAAATAGCATCCTGAGCACCTGCAGGGCTGCTGCAGCCACGGGGGAGGAGTTGGAAAAGAGCTGCTGCTCTTCCCTGGGGAGCTAGAAAAGGAAAACAGCTCTAATTTGTAATGGGTTCATTCCCCAGCTGGGAATGGGGTAGGGCTATTTGGTTACCAGTGCCTCAGAGCTGCTTTCCTTAGCAGTCAGCTGGATAACTGGGCTGCAAATTGCTGGTGTATTCCTTTCTCTTTTGCACCCTCTTCCCTTGCTTGTCCCTATTTTCTTGCTTCCCTATACATGCTACAGCTCCCTTGTCCTAAGCTGGTTCGGTGGAGCGAGCCCTGCCTACCTCTCATCTGCTGGCAAAGCTCCCGCTGGAGAGCTGTCTTTAATTCTCTTTTCTCCTAATAACGCTCTAGGGACTCTGATGTTGCTGTATCAAACCCTTTTGCCCTTGCCTCAGACCACAAACAGCAGGCAAGGTTTGCAAACCGAGTTGGAAATGAAGGAGCTTGTCTTTGTTTTAATTAGTACTTCAACCTGGACAAAAATGATTCTTGTAGTGAAAACTGACCTCTAGATAGGTCTGTCAGAGGGGCAACAAGAGTCCCATTTTCCATCAGGGTGGAAGCTCTTGTTGCCCTTGCCTGTTAGCTGGAGCCCTGCGCAGAACAGCTGAGTGTATTTGCTCCCTCGCTGTGGTGGCTCATTAGTTACCAAGACGTGAGAGAGGTGTAGGGGGATGCTCTGATTAGAGGAAATTAAGAACATGCAAAGTAACAAGAGTTAGGTATAGACTATCAAATAAAAATCAGGCATGAGACTATTTGACCGTAACTCAGAGCAAGATGCAGAATTATTTTATTTTCAGTATTTCTCACTGTCCTGAGGTACACCAAAACATACCAATGCTTTATCTGGATTTGGGTGGAGGGACTATGTTCTCTTTAAGCTAGATTCTAGAAAATGATAGTTACATGTTTATATATACTTCTATATAACTCCCCCTCACAGGCACTGTATGGGGACTGTGCTTATAGCAGCTAGCTATGACAAAATATGTCACAATTCAAGCTTTGACAGGGGTTGTGCTATCATTTTAGATGTGGAGGTTACTAATAAGCTTTTCCTGGCTGTATTTTTTTCAATTTATAGAAAATTGAGCAACAGCACTGTAATGCAATGGAGGACTGTACCTTCAAGTAGTTTGTGGTCATTTGGATGGTGCCAGTTCTCTTTCCACGGCTTGTTCAAGTTGCCAGGCTTTCCACAATATAGATGTAGGAGATGTGGTTGTTCATATTTACTATTCTCTTCACTCATTTGGTGTCTGTGGTACATACAAGTATTGGAGTCAGTCATCTAAATACCTGTTTTCTGTAGCAAAGCTATAATCGTTACTTAACAGCTTCACCTAAATCAAGTAACATTAGCTGATTAAGTTGTCAAACCTGTGTATCTGTGCAAGGGTGCAGCGTGCTGTACTCGTGCTTGCCGTTGGTTTGTTCACTCTGAACTGATTCCAAGCCAAGTGTTTAATCCATCTTCCCATTCTCAACCGGTTGTACTGTTGTACTCCTTTCTGCTTTTGTCTTTATTCCACTATAACCTGGACTCCCTGTCTTAAAACATTGACTTTTGTTTTTCCTCAAAGTAATGTAAGTGAGATGTATGGGTTTGAACACCAACTGCAGGCCGAAGTGAAGACAGATTGGTGAAGGAGTGTATTGGAGTAAATCATCTCTGCTGTTGCCTGTGTTTTGACCCTGCTCTTGATCTTGAGTAAAGCGAGTGGTAAGCAAGCCAACATGAGAGCAGACAATTCCCAGCACTAAGCCTATGGCAACCTTTTTGCTGCTAATTAAGAATTTTCAGTGAAAATGTTTTTTTACATTAATTTACAAAATTAATTTACATTCATAGGTATTGTGCCTTTAATTTTTGTTCAAACACTGAAAGATTTTGCATATATGCTTGTTTTGTATGAGGTCTAAATCCACTTGACTTCAGTAAAGGTCTGCTCAACTTTAGCTGAAACGTTTGCAGAGTTTGGGTGTCTTTTACTTAAAAGCTTGACTTCTTTAGGCTTCTAAACAAAGCACCTGACATTTCTGTGGTATATGGGATGGAGTGAAATTACCGCATGAAGTCATAAAGCTTTAATAACAATATTAAAAATAAAATAAAAAGCAGCCTGCCAGTTTTCCTACATGTAACCTCGTATACTTTTAGAAAGCCTTTTCATTTGGGAGATTTTCTGTGGCTTGACTGGTTTTATTTGCAATTTGTACTACTAACTAACTACTAACACAGCTATAATGCTGTAAATGTTGCTTATTATGCTTATAAATTATACAAGACATTGGACATGCAAAGTTAATAAGCATTTTGCTCTAAAGCAAAAGGTAATTTTTGCTTAGTAGTGAGGGTTTGGGCTGATTAAGAATGAAGGAGGTAGCACTGTTAGCTTATAAAGGGCACAGAAAAACAATTGCTACTTTAGGGTTTTTTTTTTTGGTGAAATGGCAGACTGTTTAAAATTACATTCAAGCTGGGGCCAGGACAGCTGACTGAATCTTGTGATATATTGTGACTTTCCAGCCTTGCTCAAATCAGTGAAACTTGCAGCATTTTGGGCAATAATCTCACTTCTTATGGCTAAGGGTGAAACAGTAAATACTGGTCTTCTGAAAGAGATATAAGAGACCTGCCTGTCTCGTGGCAGTGGAAGAGTACAGTAACATCCAGGTAAAGTCAGCAATACAGCACTTTATGCATAGTCTTTTGTGATCTTGCTGTAACTTCCCTGCAGGGGAAAGCCCCACCTGTATGAGCAGGTTTTACCTTTCCCCTCTTCTGGGAGATAGAGCAGAGGCTGAATGAGGGCAACAACCGCATCCCAAAGACGAGGGCTGAGACAAGCCGGCAAGAGAGCATGAGGAAGGTCTCTGCTTCGCCTGCCCAGCAATCTGTTCTGAGGATAAGCAAAGGCCTCCTGTCTCTGCAGCTGTTGATCTGCCACCTTTTGCAAGCACCGGCTTCGTTACCGAATAAAGCAAAAGACAGCACAGTCACATATGCATGTTTCTGAGTAAGTCTAAGGGCTGCACTAAAGTGTTACCTTACACATGTCAAAATCGCAAAGGTTTCTTTAGACAGGGGGTTAGTTACAATGCTGTAATAATTTCTCTATCTGAGAAAATTAGTCTCATCTTCACTTAAGCAGAGTTAAAGTGGACCTGAGAACCTGGCAGGTAGTACTAGTATTATTTTGCTTCAGTGGACCTACACCTGGGGTGCTTTGGCCCATCAGATTTGCTTTGATGTGATATTATTTGCATAAACCAATACATTTAAGAAAGAGGAAGAAAATGGTGAAAGAAGAACAGAAAGCCAGAGAGTTGTGGAAATTTCGTTTCAGTGGCGTTTTAGTGTCCTCTTTAGAGATGATAGCCTATCAGTGCAAAAGGCACTACGGGTGATACTGTAGTGACACTTGAGCAGCGTTACAGCATCAGTGATAATGTGTTGTACTAAGCCTGGGCAAGAGCTTGAAATGTTGGTGCAGCTGCATTAGAAACTTTCAGTCCTTAACATCATTGAGGAGAGCTGGGTGGAATTTTCAGCAAATCAAGTATTTTAACATACTGGCTGCTGACGAGGCGGCTGGTAAGTGCATTGTCATCAGAATACTGAACTGATATCTGAGGAAGTTCCGTTGTAGGGTAGATGAAAATCTTCCTTTGACTGTCTATACAACTCAAATTTGATAAGAATTAAGTAAGCATCAGTGTCTCTCCATGGAGAGCACTCCTTCTTTCCCCCAGATTAATGGAAGGAACTTCCAAAACTTCACGAACTCAATGGACCTGCCTAATCAGACAAGGGTCTCAAACCAGGATTTGGACATAAGCACCCCTCTCACTGAAGTGTAGCAAATGGGTTACTTTCCAAACTGACTCTTTTAATATGTACAGTTACTGTATTTTCATTTGCTAGTTGCAAGCATCTTGTGAGTTGGCTGTGCTGAATGTCCCCCCCACTCCATTTTACTTCTGTGTGTCTTCTCTCATCTTTTAACAACTTGTGTTCTTTTTTTGACATGTCTTTGTTTGTTTTTTTTATCTTATACTGTAATTTGCTTTAGAGACTAAAATATTATTAAACATGAATTATGCATTGAGCAGACTCTCTGCTAGAGTCTGACTGGTCTGTTGCAATCGGAGAACAATCCTGTTTCCCGCACCACGCTCCCAGCTGCACAACTGTCACTTTCTATTACGCTTGCCTTGAACAATTGAGTGTGGCTTGTAATGACAATAATTGCCTCAAAATTGTTTGTCATGTTTGCCTTGTTAGCAACAAACTACTAACTGTTGGTTACAATCAAGTTCTCAGCTATTACTCCATAATTACATCAGGGAATACTTGCAGCCAATAATAGCCCAGAAATCAGAATTATCTTTTCACAAGTAATGCTAAAATGCTTGCAGACCATTCACTCTATTCACAGCCATTCTTTTTTACGTCAACAATCTAGTGGTAAGTGAAGCCTGCCCCTGTGTAAAAGGCAAACTGCAGACCTGTATCCTTTTGCGCCTCCAAAGCAGGTCTGTGGGTTGCATTGGTGTTGCACAGGTCCTCTCTCAATATATATTTCACTTTGGCAATAATACTAACCAACCAAGCTATCCCTTCCTTACGCAGGTACTGAAAGGAGCCAATTTGCTTTTGATTTCAGTACGCAAGCCCTTGTAACTAAGCTTAGCGGGATTTCTGAAACTGTTGGTTTGGTTTTGGTTGCTTTTCTTTGTTCTTTTCCTTTATCTTAGCATCTTTCAGGCTTTTCCCTCCCATTTCCCTGTAACATCAAAATTAAGGAGGGGCATTCTGGTGTAGGGATTTAGTTTTGCTTTCCAGTAGAGACACTTTAACCAGTTTATCCTTTCGTATGTACCACTTGACTTCAGCAGGGGCTGTGTGCACAGACTGCTTGACTTAATTGGATCTACTTCGTTACAGTATAGGTAGAGGTGTTTTGTTTTCCATAACCACTGTTAAAATGTATGCTAGGCATTGAATCCACTTTTTTTAATTATGTTTCACATAGAATAATACAATAGAGCATTTTTATTCAGTAAAAAGAATGTAAACCAATGTGCTTTAAAGAAAATTAAATTTAGTCATTAATTGTTCACTGTGTGATATTTTAATTAAGGAAGCTATTAATTTTTTTTTTTTTCTGAACAGGAAATTCCCTGGAGACACTGGGCTGTCTTGTGAAAGATTTTTTTTTTTTAAAAGGAAATTTCTTCAAAGTGTTTCTTATTTGATAAAATATTTGTAATACTGACTGTTTAAAATTAAGAATAATTTTTTAACCAAATGCAAATACTTTGATTACAAAAATGAGAGCAGTACTTTTTCAGCACTGTAGAGTTTTGTAATGTTTAACACATAGGAAGTGGTTATATGTATTTTCCTGAAATCTGTTTAGCGGTGTTTTCAAATAGTTGATTTTGGGTTGCCACATAGTAAACCACGCTCTCTCTGGCATTTCTTAATAACGGGATGGAAGAAATGATACAGTCATTCTGAAAGGTTCAAGATAGGCTGAACTCCAGTGGTGTCCTCCAAGTATTCATGAATGTTGATAGCCTGGTTATTGTGGGAAAGATGGAAGTGATGGTTTGCAGGTTGACTGGAGACAGAAAAATACAACAATTACATTTAGCAACAACACAGATTAAAATACAGCCAGGCTCTTTCACCAGTCTGTTTAGCACTTGGAGACTGGTTAACAGCTTGCTGGGAGACGTGTGAGGCTCAAGCAGTCTCTCCACTGCTGCATGCCAGATGGGCACTGACCAGTGCTGGTCGCTGAAGGAGCACCCTGCCAGACAGACAGGCATTTAGTAGCTACTCAGACCCGCTCTGGGAAAAGATGTGAAGGAGCACACTCTATTTAGGTGCCTTTGTGGGCTGGACTGCGTGTGATGCTGAGAAACCAATCCAGAAGCTCAGTTGTAAGGGTAGGCATTACCATTAGAATAAATTCAGGTAAAAACTAACATAAAGGATGAATCCGAATTTATATAATACGCAGTTTCAGACTTAGGTGTGTAGGCATGAGGAGAAATTGATGCCCGAGGTCAGCTCCAAGCTTTTCTCCGTTTCCATCAGATAACAACTCATTAGTGTGCTAGTCCTGCAGCTGAAATGTGGTTTTCCAGCAGAAATCCTGCCCTGAGATCAGTCTCTACTGCAGAAATTCCTGGTTATGGGGATAATGGCATCTTTGTATCTGAAGTCCTTCCTCAGTGCTTCAGTTTCATTTCAGAGTTTTTACAAGCCTGCTTTCTTGTGAAATGAATCAAGGAGTCAGCTGAATGCATCTCTGAGAGAACTAGTGACTGCTTTTACTGAACTTCTAGCGGTCCTGATGTCCCGTGTGCTTTACTGGGTAGAGTTGTTCCCTAAGCAGAAGGTAGCATGGTCCTTGTTAATGACCGTCCCGGATCCCTGCTATAAACAAACCATTAAGCTTGCATAAAAGGAATAATTTCTTCTGACTGGAAGGTGGAATTCGAACCTCTGTGTTTAGCTTTTCATACTCTGAAACTTGGATTTCGCATAAGCATAGACATTGGCATAGAGATTTAAATGAGATCATGAACCAGAATAAAGCATGTGGTTCACTAGCAGCTTTTAAATAAGCGGACAGTAATAGGTACTTTGGGGCAATAATTGATTAGAAAATTTGATATTGTGCTTTGAGAAACACTGTGATAAAACCATGATATCAACAGACTAGTCTAAATTCTTAGGAGCAATAATTGCTATTACTGCTTTGATGGGAAAACAAATTAGGAGATACAGACAAGGAATAGTTTTTTTTTTTCCTCTGCAAAGAAGACAAAACAGAGAGATGACATTTCAGTTACACAAAGTTACTGTTCCAAGAAGAACCAAAATATGAAGTGTACTAAAATTTTAGTGACTTAATTGGGAAAGACATACAGTGGGCTTGTTACATCACACTGTTTAAGTGTCTCTTGGATGGTTATTCTGAAGGGAGCTGATGCTGCAGCCTGTCAAAGAGAGGATGAAGAGACAGAACTACAGGACTTGAGAACTTTTCATGTGAATTACTTGCAATGGGAGAAATAGGCTGTCTTCAAGAGGAGGTGATACAAATAGTGAGAGCAGCCAGGTGGTTTAGAGAGGCAGAAAGTAGATGGAAGCAACCAGTGCTGTCAAATCTCTTTTAAAAGGACTCCTTGTATGTGCATGAAGACTCAATAAATAATCTCTGAATAGTTTACAGGTCTGTGTACATCTTCTTTACCAAAGAAAGTGTCCTGGTTTCAGCTGGGCTAGAGTTCATTTTCTTCCTAGTAGCTGCCATCGTGCTATGTTTTGAATCCAGTGTGAGAACAATGCTGATAACACACTGATGGTTTAGTTGTTGCTCAGTAGTGCTTACACTAGTCAAGGGCTTTTCAGCTTCCCATGCTCTGCCAGGGGCACAAGAAGCTGGGAGGGGGCACAGCCAGGACAGCCGACCCAAACTGGCCAAAGAGGTATTCATCACACTCATACCAAGGGGTATGATGTCACGCTCAGTATGTAAACTGGGGGGGAGTTGGCCAGGGGGGCAGCGATTGCTGCTTGGGGACTGGCTGGGCATCAGTCACCGGCTGGTGAGCGGCTGCATCACTCTCCCCCCGCCCCCATTTTTTGTTTTTATCTCTCTCTTGTTGTTCTCTTTTTCATTACAATTTTCATTACTATTATTGTTATTATTTTATTTCAATTATTAAACTGTTCTTATCTCAACCCATGAGTTTTCTTATGTTTGCCCTTCCAATTCTTTCCCCCATACCACCGGGTAGGGAGGGTGAGCGAGTGACTGTGCGGTGCTTGGTTGCTTACAAGGACTAAACTACAACAGAAAGCTAGAATTTCTGTCTGTATAAAAGCAATTGGTAACTTTTAAAAAATATCCCTTTTAGTTAACTCTCCAAGGACCATATTTTTATGAAAAGTTTCAAAGAACTTTGAGATTTAGTGACTTGGCTTTTGGAAATTGTATCCAGCATGACGATGTCCAAAATATATGGGTGCAATTAAAACCTTACTAAAATCAATGATAAGAATTTCTACAAACTCCAGTGGAGACAAGGTTTCATCCTTTACTGTTTTGTAACAGGTTCTAGGCAGTTGAACTGATCCTAAAGTAATTAATGTGGGTGCTGAAATTGCTACTGGTTCTTTAATTAAACCATCAGTGCAGTTTATGCAGAGATGGTAAGCTTTAATTCAGTGAGTTAGGCAAGCTCTGTCTGTGTTCCTGTATCTTCTTTTCTTCTTTCTGCTACATTTCTGCGATTCTGTACTTGTTATGTGTGCTCTCTATGAACTGTGCATCTTAGGTTCCTGGATCAGACTATAATCCCTGGTTATTCCTGTACATCTGTAGCCACAGACTTTTAAAAAGGACAAATGTTTTTCTGTTCTCTGAATCAGCTACTCAGCAGCATGCTTCCATTTAGTACCTGGAAAAAAAAGGGCCTAAAATGATTGCTTATTCAAGAAGGTGGGAAAACGGTGGTGAC
Source organism: Scopus umbretta (assembly GCA_013400535.1). NCBI lineage: Eukaryota > Metazoa > Chordata > Aves > Pelecaniformes > Scopidae > Scopus > Scopus umbretta. The sequence goes on from VZTL01029151.1 coordinate 98,341, forward strand.
TGCATTAAAAGGCATGTGATATGAGTGGATTCTGAAGAGTAAGATGACAGCCTGGCCAAGTTCTCCACAGTGATTTAAGAAAGAGGGTTCCATGGCAATTCTTGAACTTAATTTTCTCTGTTGGCATTGTAAAGTGCTGATTTCAGTAGAAGCTTACTTAAATTCAGCTTTGCAAAGGAGAGGGTGGACATGGTAAAATGATTATTTTTTTCTCAGAAACAACTCTTCACCAACTAGCTAAATGTTCTAGCCTTTTACAGGCAGCTCCACCACCACCATCATCATGGAGAAGAACAGGTTCCTTTCAGAAGAGCTTCTACTGCATGAATAATTGACTTGGATGGGTAGTGGTAGCCTATTAGTTTTTTCTGTTTCTTGGACCCCCTTCCAGTGTACTGCCCGGTTGTGAGTAGTCCAGCAGTTCTGTTCTGTCTATGGCTTTTTTTTTTTCAGGATGGCTTTGATGCATTCTAGGGCATCTGCTGTTTTTTGTAGGTGTTTGGTAGGAGCACTCTGTGAGTAGAAGAGGATGCTGCGATGTGGCTTGAGAGGGGAAGACAACTGGGGTGGCCCAAATCAGGCATGTGGCTCACCAAACTAGCATAGAACAAAATAGAACAAAAGCCTGTTGCCTCTTAGCTGAAGTTACACAAGGACCTTGTGTAACAGGTGAGCTGGCTAACACCTCGCTATGAACAGACTGGCTAGTAAGACCCCAAACCTAACTGACCATCACATACACATGTATGATGGAGAGAGCAAGTGTTACCAATACCAATATCTGGGTTTTTTTTCTTTGTATACAGATAGAATGGAAATAAGTATTTGGTTTTTAAACTGTTCCTGCCCTGCAGAATAAATTTCTCTGAAAAATAATTAGTTTCTTTAAAGATATTCCTGTCTTGTGGGTCAGGAAGAAATCTAGGCTCCCATGCTGTCTGACTACCTCTTGGGAATACTGCAATTAGCTACACTTTGAACTGGAATGAAAAAATGAGGAGAAAACCACTCTCCTGGACTCCTCCATTATTTCTGATGAGAATGAAAACTATCCCTCTTCAACACCCTTCAGGGCAGGAAAATTTTACTTACTTTGCTTTCCTATGTGAGTATGTGGTGGATGGGTTAATGTTTGTTTCTTGCTGGCTGTACACGCAGATGTGAACAGAAATCAGTTCTGAGGAAAAATCCAGAGAGTAGAGGGTTAGGAATGCTGCTTAGGGAGTAGCAGAAATTGCGCTTGCCAGCTTGACAAAGTTATTCTTCCAGCAGCATTTGTTAAAAATAAAGTTAGCATTGAGTTGTGTGTTGGCCCTGTTGTATATTTCATTACACAATATAGAACAAGAACAAAGCTAATTCAAGTGTACACAGAAGTATCTATTACTAAGAATAATTTTTATATTTGTATGTTTCATAACCATAGTTATATATATATATTTCTTTTATCATATATATCTCTCTTTCTATAGTTATCTATTTCTAAGTAAACTGAAAGAGAGGTAAAGCTTTATGGCATGGGAATCTGTTATTAAACAGATGATACATTTTCCTGTGCTCTTATTAGAGACCATCTCAGATACCATCTCAGAATTCTTGTTCCATATTGTGTAATGAAATACCCAATAGGGCCAGCATACAACTCAATGCTAACTTTTTTAATAAATGCTGCTTTATGGCATGGGAATTTGTTATTAAGCAGATGATATATTTTCCTGTGCTCTAATTACAGACTGTCTCAGAGAGTTCAGAAATACCACGTGCCTAAATTTCTAGAAGAGGCAATTCTGTGAAGGCTAAATCCAACCAGAGCAGTATAGAATCATAGAATGGTTTGGGTTGAAAGGGTCCTTTAAAAGTCATCTAGTCTAACCCCAACCTGGCATTAGCAGGGACATCTTCAACTAGGTCAGGTTGCTCAAAACCCTGTCCAGCCTGACCCTGAAAGTTTCAAGGGATGGGGCATCTACCCCCTCTCTGGGCAACCTGTTCCAGTGCTTCACTACCCTCATCATAAAAAATTTCTTCCTTATATCTAGTCTGAATCTACCCTCTTTTAGTTTAAAACCATTACCCCTTGTCCTATTGCTACAGGCCCTAGTAAAAAGTCTGTGCCCATCTATCTAGAATCCCCTTTCAAGTACTGAAATGCTGCAATAAG
>VZTL01029152.1:0-17979 GCA_013400535.1 Scopus umbretta
AGTACCACACAGCTGCTCGTTCATTCCCTCCCCCCGGGATGGGGGAGAGAATAGGAAGGGTGAAAGTGAGAAAACTTCTGGGTTGAGATAAAGACAGTAAACAGGTAAAGCAAAAGCCGTGCACACAAGCAAAGCAAAACAAGGAATTAATTCTCTATTTCCCATCGGCAGACAGGCGTTCAGCTCCAGGAAAGCAGGGCTCTATCAAATCTAATGGTTACTCGGGAAGACAAACGCCATCATTCTGAATGTCCCCCCTTTCCTTCGTCTTCCCCTGGCTTTGCATGCTGAGTATGGCGTCATATGGTACGGAATATCCCTTGGGTCAGCTGTCCCGGCTGGGTCCCCTGCCAATTTCTTGCACACCCCCCGCCTGCTTGCTGCTGGGGTGGGGGGAGAAGCAGAACAGGCCTTGACTCTGTGTAAGCACTGCTCAGCAGTAATGAAAACATCCCTGTATCATCAACACCGTTTTCAGCACAAATCCAAAACATAGCCCCATGCTAGCTACCAAGAAGAAAAATAACCCTATCCCAGCCAAAACCAGCATACTCGTGATGAACAAGACAGGACTGGGGCTGAGACAGTTGGTACCTCTTGCTTCTCCAAGCCCCAGTTAGGGCTTGACCCAAGGCAGAAGCGTGTGTTTCTGGTGTGGAGGCAGGAGGGTGGGTCGGCGGCTCAGAGCTGTGCACCACATATGTGAGCATCCAGTGTTCAGCTGCCAGCGCGGGGGTACGAACGCAGGCACAAAGCGGAGGAAAACAGTAGCAAGATGGGAGAAGCACCTGCTGGCCCGGAGAGACAGACTGCATCCCCTCGAACATCACACCTGGGTCCTGCAGATGGTCCACCTCTTCTGTCAGAGCCCATCCCAGAAGGGTATCGCTGTCACCAAGGGCAAGGGATTGGTGAGATTTTGGGAAGGATTTCACCCTGCAGCGAGGGAAGGCTGCAGAGCGGGACGCAGACGTCGCTGCCTACCCACTTGTGGGGCCCGCAGGCACTGCCTGCCCCCAGGTGCCCCCCACCAGCAGCCCCACTCTGCCGGGTGGAGAGGGAGAGCTGCCAGCCAGCAGAGGAAGGCAGGAGCCTGACCGTTCTCTGTCCCCGCTGCTAAAACTGAGACACACCACGCAGGCGGAGCTAACCCCCCTTCTAGGGTAACCAGCCTGAGAGGAAAAAAAAATGCAGGGGAAAGCCAGAAGCAAAGACAGCATAGCAGCACGTAGCTCCATTTTTGTGGATATCAAGCTACCGAAGTTATCGGAACGAGTTTTTACCATATAATCTTTTTTCTTCTTTACTCTAGAACCCTTGCGTTGCAGACATAGGTGCTTTCATCTCCCCCCGCCCACATTTCCAATTTGTTTTTCCTTCTCTGTTTAGAAGCAGAGAGATATTTCCTTTGACTTATCCTCTCCCTCACTTCCCGCTTCTCCTTGGCACTGTTAGGACTCGCCTTGGTCCTTTGCCCATCTTCCAAAATATTTAACTGTAAATCAGGTTTCCTTAAAAGGCAAATGCAGCAACCACGGAGAGAGCAGCGATACCTTTTCCCTACAGCACTTTTCCTTTTTGTAAAAGAAGGAAACTCTTTTACGCAAGCTATTGTTGTTTTTGTTGTTTTTTTTTCCTTAGACAACCTTATTGTCATGAAATGCTTTTCATTGCAGAAGCACAAATATCTAGTGGGATAATTAAGGGCCCTGTGAAGGAAAAAAGACCTACTGATGTTAATGACTGGTTACAGTATTTAAGTAACGGATACAAAAGTTTTCTATTTGGTCCTGAAGTGAACAACAATAACCTCCAGCAGAGCTGCTCTCGGTTCATTTCTTTCGATGCTGAAACCAATAGAGGCAAGATGCTCCTCGCTGTGATCTTTCAGTTGAAAAGCAGTCTCAGCCACTGTTTATTACTGTTTAGGGACAAAGAAATTTCTGTTCATGTTTTTGCAATCAATGCTGATCTTGCCAAGGCTGTAAGAGCTCGGAATATATTGACTTCCTCTGATTTTATGCAGAAACTGCAGCAAAGGAAAAAGAAGTAAAAAGCTACAAAACTCACAAAATCAAATTCAGCATGATAGCTGCATTTTTCTTGGGCTTGGTTCCCACAGTGTCAGCTCATCAGTCTGCTGAACTAACCAATGCTAATGAACCAATGCGGTGGTACTTATTCACGCTTAATTACAAAAAACGGGTGGTTCTCAGAGAGGTTTCCTCAACACGCAAATTTTCCAGACTCTGTTATCATAACCGGCACAGTACTTGATTATAACTGCTAATCGTTCATACTGAAGACCTCTCTAGAAATCTCCCTTGGTTTCTAAACAATATATACTGTTAATGGCATATGCCACTTGTTACAAGTTCTCTGTTCTGGAATTTGCACTGCCATGCATTATGATTTTTTCATGTACAAGGTGGCCAGACAGACTCCTTCATGCAGGCCTTACAGCTAGGATATGCTCGAACTCATAACAAAATATGCTACAAGGATAATTTATTAGTAAAATACAACCTTTTTGGAGTTGTGGCAAAACACACCCACTGTCTAAAGCAGAAGCCGCTTTGCTATCTTCACTGGAATTTTGCCAAAAGAAAATACATCTTAAATAGCATCTCACATAGTCAGGGTAGAGTACAACGCAAACACAAGCTATTTTCCGTGCCTGGCACTCTTAGAACAGGTATAAATATATTTTCATTTACAAATGGGGAAACTGGAGCAAGTGTGTTGAACGACTCGATAAAGCTTCATGAAACATAAGCGCAGAGCATCTAAATCTCAGCCTCATCCCTGACAGGCAAGCAGCACCAATACTCCTCCAAAAAGGCAGGATGAATAAGCAGAACAGCTGGAGCTGCTCACGTCTTCCTTGGAAACAGGAGCAGGGTTCAGCAGAGCCCTGTCTGCCTGAGGTGCCCTTCCCTCTGCTAGCAGGGCAATTTGGGAAGAGCTGGTAGATGCTGTCGTTGTCCCCTCCCTGCCTGGGGACACGCTTGTCGAGTTTGTCACTGTACCCCTGCTTTAAACCCTCCTCCCTTCGAACTACGGATCCCTCCCCAGGTAAGCACGTATTCGGGTGAATCAGGATGCTTGCACAGAATATGGCATAAAACCAGCTGGCTGACCATACTCAAATGGTTTAGGAAGGCAGTACTCCTCGCTGTTTGTGCCTGCTCCCACAACACACCGCACGGGGAAGTGCCGGTGGCCAGGAGAGGCTTGTGTTGGTGAACGTTGGCAAGAAGCGCAGCTTCCAGCTGCAAACACCAGGCCAGCTACCTCTAGCACAGCTAACTGTACCAGGGGCCTGCAATTCCTCCTTCCAAACTTTAATCCCATACCTTGACAGTGCGTGAACACGTTCGGTAGAAATGCAACTTACAGGTGCGCGAAGATGCGTGGAATACTCAAAGATAAAATGAGGGAAACAAATTAACGACACTGGAAGTAACTGGAGCTGCTGTTTGCATAATTAAATAACCTGTATGGAATTATGTCCTGCTAATAGAGTTATGTACTGATTGTGTTTTGCAAACTGCATGAACAAAGGACATTGGAAACACAGAGAAAATTAGGAAGTAAGCATGAGACTATACACAGAAAAAAATGTAGCCATTATTATGCAGATTAATTACAGCTTTTAAACTAAATTTAGAGACAGAATCAGTGATTTTTTTCATGTCGTGACAAATCCTGCCATTTATTCATAATGTCAGAGAAAGAGTTAAAAACCCAGCAGTGCCGTATGCAAAATAAACAACATTTGACCCTGGAGAATAAAGTATCATTAGGAACTTTCTAAGCCATTAAAAAAAGGAAAAAGAGAGAGGGAGAGAAAGAGACGTATGCAAAAATCTCATTTCAACTGAAACGCCTGTGTTCTAACATGATTTTTCAAACTCTTTAACACAGCTGAAAATACCTCTTAAACCCATGAGGCTTCATCTACACCTCTGGCTGAAAACTATTCATTAAAGGAAACAGACGTGGACCACACGAGGGTTTCTTAATCACCGGTTCTCATCACCAGTCCCCATGACTGGGGCTACATCAGTTCCCAGCGCAAGTCCGAGCAGCTTCAAAGGCACTGCAGCACCCGTGGTGCTGCTCTGACCCTTGATCTCTCCCGCACCCTCCCCATCTCCCCCAGCACCTCCTAGGTGCAGCGGGTCACCCCACCAGTTAGCAGAGCTCCCTCTGAAGGTCCTCCACCTCGGCCCCCGAATTATTACACAGGAACAGCTTGAGGCTGCCTTAGCTGCCCTGCAACCCCCTCTGCCCCCGCTTTCACGCCGACCCAAGGACTGGGCCCACAGGCTGCAGGCTGGAGGAAAGGGGACGTGGCGACGCCGTCTGCTGCTTGGAGAGGCACGGCTGGGCGCATCCTCCTCCTGCACCATCCAACCCGCTAGTCCGAGCAGCCTCACAGGGCACCCGTTTTTCTCCAGAGAAGATGAAGCTTCACAGAAGCAGCCCTCAGACACCCTTGCCTACAAATCCAACACACAAAATCCCCAAACCAAGAGATTATGACAACTCTGGTTGACGCCACGGACTACAACCCCGACGGCTCCGTGTGGGCCAGAACAGTTTGCTATTTTAGAAGCACAGATGACTGAAAGAGTAAAGAGCTAGAAAACAGCACAGCCCATTTGGTGTGGTTTTAAGCATCGCTGCTGGGCATGTTCCAGTTCAAGTGATCGCGGATCAGCTGGGCAAGAAACAGGTTTGGAGCTGCAATCCAGGAACTTTGTAAAATTACTTCAGGGGATTTCCTCTTTCCTCACTCAGATAAAACTTCCCCCAAGGTGCAAAAACACTAACCGCTTTTATCACTCTGGGCAGGGGGATGGGATTAAAAATAACTGATAAGAATAATGAATTAGAATGGAGCAAAAGAAAGACAACAGTGAAAATGAGTGGTAAAAACAAAACAAAAGGACAAATAAGCCAAATCTCAGGCAGAGGACCAGGAACACATCAGCAGAAAGAAACAAGCCAAATCTGAGGCAGAGTATCACCAGCACATTGCCAAATCCTTCAAAATTGCCAAACGTCCCTCAGTGCCATTAGATTTTTGTAGGAGTTTTGTAGACCTCTACAATACGTGCCCTTAGTCATCTCTTCCAATTGAACGATCCCCGTCTTGTTCAGCTACTCCTCATATGGAAACCATCCCATACCTTTGAACATACTTTTCCATATAGGGGATGGATAGATTTGATTAATAGCGGCATGTTTGCCATCACTTTTTTCTAGTTGCTGCCGTCTTGAAGACTTTCCCAGGAAGAAAAAAGGCTTCGGTCATTACGCTCCGCATAAGTTGTAGCCACAAGCTTGAACCTTCTTCTTTGTCACCTCACGTTAGTGTCACAGGGATGACCAATGCCACAAGTCTTTGTACCTTCTGCAAAAGCAGTAGTCTAGCTTTCATATAGAATTAGCCCTCATTTGTTTTTAATCCGTGACAACAAAATCATGCAGAAAATGACAAAGAAATGCAGAAATGTCCTTATTTCTCAGTTCAAGTAACCCTTCCCTGTAAGCTTTCCCACCTGTTGGTAAAACACACCGTCCTACGTGTCCCGCAACAGCCTCACTTGTCACCTGCCAAGCAACCCCTCTGCACACCAGCAACCCAGCACTGCACGTCTTCCAGGTCTGGGGAGAAAGGGAAAGAAATCACTCTCCGCATGCTGAGGTGAGAGGAGCAGAGGAAGGAAAGGAGGGGAAAAATGCAGCGCAGTGTCAGCTGCTTCCCTCAAAGTGTCACCCAACCCAATTGCAGAACGTTTCTTTGCTGCGCCCAGCCTGGTCAAGGCCATCCACCAAGCGGGGGGGACCTCTGTAGCCTCTGTTTATGAGCTATTAAAACCCCAAATGCCAGTGATTTCCTGAATTAAATAAAGAAACAAGAACCAAGCAAACACCTCAAAATAGAGGGGGACATGTCTTACTTTGCTTTACCTCAGACATAAAAGGAATAATAAAGTCTTTCTTGGTTTTGCTGGAGAGATCTTGTTTGCTCAATAACCTTGTCAGGGAAACCTTCCATCCTGAGGATGGGGCAGAGCTGCTCAATCTTTGGCCTTCATTTTCAGGTAGTACGGTTAAAAGCCACTTAAAACTGGGGACCTATTCCACATACTGAAATCAAAAAGGTAAAACTAGTATAAATCAAGACAAAAATCAGGGTAAAAACACATTATTCAGATAATAAAATTAATCTCCTTAAGAAATCAAATTTTGTTTCATTAGTATCTAATGCTGTTAGTTTTGCAATTCTCCAGCTGTCCCTACAATCCCTTAGGGTAAACAACACTTAAAATGTCTAATTAAAAAAAAAAAAAAAAAGTCAAGCAGAAGAGAAATGCTAAGACTTTCCTACATAATGAACAGACATAAGTTTAACTAAAATTGGGTTTCAAACTAATACACTTATATTACCTACACCAATGCAAACCAGGTTAACATAGTTTTTAAGAACATCAAAGAACATGAGAGCTTTTAAAGTAAAATAAAACTTGTAGGGCCTCTTTGTACATCATGGAAAAGGTCTGGCAGGCATCAAACTCCATTTTCAACTATGGTGTCAAGATTTTCTAAAGACAAAATTCAGTAACACTTTTGTTTATATGATTAAAGAAAAGGCAGAATAACAGGAATAGAGACATACTTCAGAACAACTGAGACAAAACTGAGAACAAGCCACCTAAAACTGCTGGTTTGGGGCAGTGGATGGCTTGCTTAAATAGATGCTCAGATTTTTGTTTTGTTCTGAGTCTTTTTTTGCCTGAAGTGAGCTACCTTGGTGTTAGCTAATATTCCTCTGACTGATTGAACTGTCAGCTCTGTAGTCGAGGGTAGGGATGATTTAACCTCCTCTGCTTCTGTTCAGTCTAAGCAAATAACCAACTCGAGCCCTGACTCACATAGCAAAAGAATGTCTGGAAGCAGCTAAAATTCCCTATTTCCCGTCACAGCCACTGATCTCTCTCTATGCCAGTCTTCAGCAGTACCAACGAGTTGAACTAACCTGGCTACCACCACGGATTCTGCTTTTCTGCATTTGACCCCATCCCGAAATGATCGCTTCTGATCCCACCAAAAGGTTGGACGTTATTCTCTGCGCCTGTAACGCCATCATCTTCTTTCTCCAGTGGCTGTATCGTAGTGGGTAAATATTATCAGCTGAGAGTGGGGCAAGGTGTCCAAGTCACAGAGAGAATCAATAGCAGAGCTGGGAATGCAGCTCTGGTTTCCCTGACTCACCCATGCTCTAGTCTGTGAGTCCCATTTTCTGGCTCCACTAAAGGACTGAGGAGAGCAATCCAACTCATTAATGACTCAACGCAGAATAAGGAGTATCTTCTGATATATCAGTCCTTACATTTACGTTGTGTAACTCCCCAACACATACCTAGTAACGTGCCTAAGGAAAACCCAGCCCAACCGTGCATACCACAAAAAAAACCTGTTTCTTACATGAAATAGTGTAACAAAGACTGAATGGCAGGGGAGGGTTGTCAGGGATCACCTGTCCCCCCGGCGGCAATACACTTTTCCTAACACATGTCTACAAGCAAGGTAGTGTTTCTAGGAAGCCAGACTGGGCAAACAAATAAGGGGGGGGAAAGAAAAGAGGAAAAACAATAAATAAATAAATAAATAAATAAATTAATTAATTAATAAAGAGACTGAAACTTGGAAAGCTGTTCTTCTGGCGGGACAGCCAAGGCAACAAAAAAGTGCCACATCAGGATGGAGTTCAAGGGTAACCTTGTGGCAAAAAAAAAAAAAGAAAAAAAAAAGGAACCATCCTGTGATTTATAAATAGGAAACAGTGAGCAGAAGCAAAGACCGACTGAGAGGAACAGCAGAATAATGCAACTGCTCGCAGCTGCAAAGAAAGCATTTTGGGGAGACCTGAAGAATGCCAGGAGCATGATTTATTGAAAACAGGATGAGGAGGTAACCTGATTATATGTATACACATCTCTCTCTGTACACATGACCTGAATGAGAGAAAATAATGGTTAGTAAGAGGGCGTTTGTCTACCTGGAAAAAGGCATAGCTAGCTGGAGTCTTAAGGTAGTCTTTTCAAATCAGAAATAAATCACAAATAAATCACAAATTTTTAAACCGTGAAGGTGATTAGACAGGGGAAAAAAGTATTTTTTGGCAGTTGCACTTAATTTGAGCAGAATAACCTATTCAGGCAGTGCAGGAGAAACTGACTGACACTTGATTATCTGTAGTAAACAGATCAGATGAGAAAAAAGTAAAAATCACTCCGCTGTTTCTCAGATGTGCATCCCACCTTCTCAGAAGCTTTGAAACTTAGGGCTGGTAAACTTACCTGGGCTAATTTCAAACTCACTCAGCTATCAGGAGAACAAAGTTTGACAAAATATGAACTTTACCGTGTTTCTTTCCACGTGGACAGAAGTCCAAACAAGCACTCAGCAAGGACGTGTACGTGCGTGTTTATTCGGCAGGGTCACCAATACCTGCCACGGCAACTGTAACTCCCATTTGCGTTTGAGCTTCAAGTAACCCGAGGGCTGAAACGAGATTAACTGATGGGAAGTTCAGGATCATCGGACACTGCTGTTCGCTTGTGACAGTTTCACTAAAGAATTCCTTAATATTTATTATTGAGCTGGTCATCCTTGGCTCCAGGAGTGAGACCGGAGAGGCACCACAAGCTGCACATTTTACAAAATGTTACACACACAACCTTTCATAAGGCGATGTTCAAACTCGAGCACAGAGCAGAAATCCTAATTCAAAACAAGAAACAGAACAAACAAAAACAAGCTGAAAAGAGGAAAAACTCCACAAATGAAACACAGGAGATGTGTTTTTTCAGGCTTCAACTAGATGAATGAACTGTGTGAACCCAGAAATAGTTGGCAGTGTTAACCAAACCTCAAGCTCTGCAAGATACACCACCCTTGGCTAAAACGACACATCAAGCCTGAAAATGTTTTGAATATGCAGGCCTTCCCACAGCAGAAAAAAAGAAAAACAACTCTCGACAGCATGTGAAAGTCTAAATGTCTTGGAAAAAAATATTTATACTTCTATAGAGGCACACTGTTTATCTCTCCTGATTTCACATGGAGAAAGTTGCTGGAATGCGTTCTAATGTAATACAAAGAAACAATTCTACTCTGGGACCTGATGATTATTAAATCTATGTGGAGCTTGGATACGCAGCTTCTTTTAAAAATCTTTATAACGCACACCTTGCTATGACAGTAATATAAACGCCTCAAAAGCACATTTATGATACATGAAAAGCAAATGTCTTATAAACCTTATTTTCCCACCTTACAACCGGGGAAGGAAAGGTATATGTTTCCATTCAGAAGTCATGAACCTTTCCTCCATGAGGCCAGTTCTCCCCACAATGAAGTGAAAGTTAAATCCCCTACTGGCTTAAAATGATGCAGAACCAGACCTTTAGTACGTAGGGCCAACTGTGTAAGGCCTACATGAGAGAAGGAAAAACATCTACCACCACTGAAAAACCTGGTGGTATTTATACACTGCTCTTTAGACAGCAGGTTTTTAAAGACTGGTTCACAGGCCTTATTTTCCTAGAACAGGATATGAGCAATTCCTATTGATTATATATGGAAGTTACAGACATCCTGGAGAAAGGGAACAGGGCCCCAAATGTCCTGGCAGGTGTAAGAGCAAAACATTTTCTTAAAATGCTACAGTACGTCCCAGCATTTTACAGGCTGTCATTGTCAGCAACGTAGAACTGCAGACTTCATGAAAAGCCGCTTTAAACAGAGTCTGAATGAATCACTGCCAGATATATGCCCTGGCTAAAGCAACTCCACAATCTCATTTCAGAGATATTATTTCCAAAGAGTTACTTAAAAGGAGTTATAATTATTGAAGAGCGATCCCCCTGCAGACAAAGAAATCCCTCTTCATCTGCTCAGCGCATCCTTTTTCCGCTGTCAAAAGCATGTGGGCATGATGAGAAGAAAAGGGTATAGCTCTGATGTGCCTTTTAGATATAACATCTCAGTATTTCTTTAAAGAAACCATTATTTTTATGTCACCATTACCAAATCCTACAGAGCTATATGCTTCCTAATTGAATGACACAGAGAAATTAATCTTCTTTATGCTTACATGCAATGCTTCTTAGCCTGTTAAGTATTCTCACTGGAAATGCAGACTTAAAAAACCACATGATTCGAATCAAGTTGAGACCTCTCCGACCACGCTAGCATATACAGGATATATACGCAACTGCATATTTCTGTTGGTACATGCTACATTGGGCGAAGAAAAATCTTGTTTCTTAAACCCACTATTTATAACACCAGGACAGCTAAGGGTAATCTCCTTCGGTGAAAATATCAGCCAACAATTTTATTTCAAGCATTTTTCTTTGCAAACACTTTTAGTACATTTCTGCTGGAATTACCTTTATTCAGAGGCTCTCAAGACATTTACTAAGCAAAGGCTGGAAACAAAATCAAGAAATAAAACAGTATTTCCTGCTCCATGGGGAGGTACTCTGGACTAATTGGGCAACTGCTGTATCACTCCTATCTACTACCCAGGGATTAACCTGGTTTTGCGAGAAAAGTCACCACCACGTGGAGGAAACACGTAGGTCCTCACATAGTGCTTGAAGAGATACAAGATTCCCAAAGAACATAGGCGTTATTTCCATACTTCGTTTGGAAATGTAAAACAAAGTCTGCAATAATCCCCTGCAAAAACCTTGGCATTATTCCAACAGTTAATGTAAAAGCCTCAAAAATATGATTCTGTGGCTTTTAGGGCATCATTCTGCGCCCACACAAGGCATGGGAGCAGAGAGCGACTGCAAAGGAGGCAGAATTGACCGGGTACCGCCGGTGCAAGCGGCGACGCAAGGCAAGAGCAGCAGAAACCAAGGAACGTGTGGTCACTCTCCATCAAAGCTGTGCCTGCGTGAGGTGCCATAGCTCATGGAAAGCAAAACCGGTTTCCTGAGAGCCCACGTTCCTGAAGGATGATAATTCTGAGAATACAGAGATGGATATGGATTTCTTTAGCGCAAAGTTACTGTATTACATACACATTTAACGATACCGTTGCCGTCTGTCTGCTTGGGTGTTTAAATCCCTGTGTCACGACGCAGCAGCACTGTTAACCTTCGCTCTTTCCTGCTCATTTTTCTGATTCTGCTTAGGTTCAGGGTGGCTTTAAAGTAGCACATCAGTTCTGTAATTCTTGTAAATGTTTTGGGGTTCTTAGTATTTAGGGCACTGCCTCAACATGCCACTTGCTCACGTTAATGTCAAGTTTGAATAAATTCTCTCTCGCTTCCCTTTTTGTTTCTGCTCACCCAGTCTTGAAGCAATTCACGGGCAGCAATTCAGCAAGTTCAGTGTTACTTATGACATGAAATGAAGGAACTTCAGAAATAAAAAAGGGGAAATACCAGAGCCATTAAAGGAATTAAGCCAAAAAGCAACACACTTCATGTGACGTTCTATCCTGGTTTCGGCTGGGACAGCGTTAATTTTTTGTTTTCTTCCTAGTAGCTGGCACAGTGCTGTGTTGTGGATTTAGGATGACAACAGTGCTGATAACACACTGATGGTTTAGTTGTTGCTCAGCAGTGCTGACCCCAGTCAAGGACTTTTCAGCTCCCCATGCTCTGCCAGGGGCACAAGGAGCTGGGAGGGGGCACAGCCAGGACAGCTGCCCCAACCTGGCCACAGGGCTATTCCATACCATACGGCGTCACGCTCAGTATAGAAACTGGGGGGAGGTGGCCGGGGGGCAGCGATTGCTGCTCGAGGATGGGCTGGGCATTGGTCAGGCGGTGGTGAGCAGTTGCATTGGGCATCGCTTGTTTTGTATATTATTATTATTTTCCTGTCCTCTCCTGTCCTGTTAAGCTGCCTTTTATCTCAACCCACAAATTTTACTTTTTTTTTTCTTCTTTTCTTTTCTTTTTTTTTCCTTTTCTTTCGAATTCTCTCCCCCATCCCACTGTGGAGGGGAGAGTGAGCAAACGACTGTGTGGTATTTAGCTGCCCGTTGGGTCAAACCACAAGATGCTCCAATTATATAAATTTCCCCAGAAGGCAAGCCTGGCAGTCTCAAAGATTGGTACATTAAAAGTCAACACATACAAGTCTTCTATGCCAAAAATATACTCCAGACACTTAAACCTGGACAGCCACTTCTAGAAGCCAAAAGAGGAAGAATAAAAGAGACCCAAAATTGAATTAAATTCTACTCTTATCCAGACTTTCAGTGCTAATTTTCTAATGTTCTTTCAACACAGCACTGAGATGCAAACAAAGTACATCAACAAAGATTTCAGGTTTGTTAGTGAATTCTTTTAGACCTTGTTTCCTCCCTGCAGACAGACTACTACTTTGCTCTATGAAGCACTGTCAGATTACTAACAATATAAAATGGAGTCCCACTCATACGGTGCTAACATTTAGACAGTATTTGTCCCATCTACAAATAAAATAAAGTAAAATGAGTTTAATAAAAGATTTGCATTTTAAAAATCCTGGTGCACTGTGAAAAATATTTAAGCCAGTACAGAAAGGGCATCCATGAGTAAGAGCACTCAGGTTAATAAAGATGCAAATCAAACCTTTGTGCCCCATAAGAACAGTTGCTTCTACCTCGAAGTGTAGAGAGATCGCCTAAATGACTTTTTGAGGTCCCTTCCAATGCTATTTTTACATGATTCTCTCAGTTACTCGTTTGTAGCACTTACAAGCATCATGGTAGTTCCTAAAAATATTTAGTGGAAACGTACTTGCAAAAAAAAAAAAAAAAAAGGTAGGAAAAAAAACCATAGAAACAATGCATTCTGCCTGAGACACTTCTGTAGATCAGCTGTTTGTGAGTTTTATCGCAAAACCAGAATATGGCAATCTAAATGTTAGAGGAAAGATAACAAAAACACAGAAAAGTTAAACCTAATACTCTAAACTTGGGATGCCTCAGGTTGGATGAGTCAGTGCCCAGAAAAGGCAATAAAAGTGTGCTCAGGTGTGTTCCCATCCAAATCAATGAGTGGTCCGATTTAAAATCATAACATGGAATTAATGTCACCTCAAATCAGTTGGTAACAAGTCAGCCACCTCAAGGCTCTTCCTACAGTCAAAAGAGATAAGATACTCGCTCTCTGCAGATGCCTGGCTCTCCTCTTCAACAATAAATGGAGCCCACCTGACTCACTCAGATTTGTGGTCTCACTTTTAGATAACTTCGGTTAAAAAAAAAAAAAAAAAAAAGGATGAATGCCCTCCAAAGCAATCCACCCACTGTCATTAAAAAAAAATCTGTGGGTGACCAATGAACTTGACCTCCACAAACCAGAGGCTGCCCTGAACCACAAAGCTGTTCATGTCAGTATAGACTTTATTTGAAAAGTGGTTACAGAAAGCCCTTGGGGAATAATGACCACACTAGTCAACACCTATTTGTTTACAAGAAGTGAGAGAAAGACCAAGAATGGAATACTTTTTTTATATCCATAATCTGAGGTCACAGCAGAAGTGCATGTTGTTAAAAAGACAGGTTTTGTCAAAGATCCAAAAGGGAGGTCACCAGGCAATTACCACAGTGAGCTGCCCTGACCTGGAGGTTTGAAATCTATGTCAGTCCATTGTATTTTCATTCCTCATATGTGTGGAGGTGCACAGCCATCCAGAAATACATTAAAAAAAAAAAACCCACAAAAAAACCCAACCACAAAAAAACCCCACATGCAGAAATTTAAGGTTCTCTTCAGTCTGATTTCTTCAGACTTCATTCTAGTAGAAAATATTATGGGCAGCTTTTAAATCAGTTCTCCTATGTCAGGCAGACTAGACAGCCCAAAGCAGAGCACAAAAAGACAAATTAAAGCTGACTTTCACCTAGCCTCAGAGAAGCTGGGCAGAGCAGACATCCCAAGGCTGGGAGGCCTGCTTCTGACTGGAAGCTGTAGCCTATGCAAGTTGGTGATAGCTGCTACGTAAAACTTGACTGAGAGCGCTACCAAAACTGCTAAAGGGCGGCAGGACCCTTCAAAAAAGAACGCAGTTCAGCTATCACATTGAAGAGCTATGTCAGTGGCTTTTGCTGAGATGGTGATTCCCATTTCAGATTTAGCTGTGGAAAAATAGTAACATCTGGGCCAAATGATGCGAAGTGACTTCCATGTATCAAAGACATTACTCTCTAACTTGGAGCAAAGTTTGGTTCACTGGAACTTGGATTACAATGTGAAGTTTTTAGAGCTCTCCATTTTGTCAAGATCCTGGGAAGAAGTTACCACAGAAAGAACTGAAACTCTTGTATCACTATTACGTGATATCTACAATGCTGGTTGAAAATAAGCCAAACGCTGACAGGTTTGATATTGGTAAAGACTTCTGTAGTTAATAACACATAATACTGCTGGAGTGTAGGGAGTTCAGACTTTCAGTTTAGAAATTCTCCTACCACGACCCGCGACTGGGAGAGCGAATCCCAAGAGGTTTCAGAGGTTTGATAAATTTTTCTTGCGTTTTAGGAATAGAGGACTGCTGTATTACTCTAATGTGCTTAACCGCTCTGGTATTATCAATTCCCTGCCTGGTTTCTCACTCAGACAGACTTCAGTGTTAAATACAGTGTTCTTCGCTTGGCTGCAAATACCTGTATGCATTAACAAGATGTCTGGATTACAGCAAATGCTGCCCTTTTCAGTTTCCTTGTTTATTAAACCACTCAACAGTTCACGTACATTATGCGAACTCTTCCTGGGGGATTTGGTTTTGAATTATACATGACTCTTCACATTTCTAGTCACTAATACAATACTTTTTTTTTTTTCTCTTTCAGTAGTTACTTCATTCATTAACTCCCTAAAACCAACTTGTTTACATTAAAACGTATCGTTTCTGCTCTTGCCATAATATTTTTATTTCATTTTTAGAAAGAAGCAGTTGGTAAAATTGACCTGTAGCTGTCAGAAGTCACCACTTAAAAGAACCTCTTATATAAGCAAATAATGAGTATTTACATATTCATGACATGCAGACAGTTAATCTTCAAGATGTCTTTGTTTGGCATACAGTATTAGCCAAACACTCTGATGGCAAAACATTACCCATTGACGGTTGGACTAGATGATCTCAGAGGTCTTTTCCAACCTTAATGATTCTATGATTTTATTGGAGTTACACAAGTCTAACTAGTAGGAACTGGAGAAACTGACCCAAGAGAGGCAGAAATCTGGAACACTGAAGAAAGGACACTTTTGTGGTCCTGTATCTTGCCCCAAGGTAGACTGTAGCTGGGCTTCAAAACAAAATAAAATTGGTGCCTGAGCCACATAGGGCCAAAGGGATTCTCTGTTTCAGTGGGGTTCTCAGAGCAGCTTGCTGAACTGGAGGGAATGAGGGCTGATGCTGGACGCCGTGTGGCACTGTACAAGGTGTCTCTCCACATCAGACCTTTCAGAATGACAGATACTGACTTAGAAACAGACTGATTGACTGTGATAATTAAAGAAGAGTGAATGGGTTACATTTGCAATAGGGCTAAGGGTTGGGGCAGGAGTCAAGAGTCATACATAGGACAGACCCAAAAAATAACATGGAGGAAAAAAAAGCAAGCTCAGAGAGGACAAATAGAAGATTCATGAACCTGGGCTGCTCCAGCCACCACTGTTTGCCATCCTTTGGAAATGGAATGGAGAGGAGATGGTGGACCACCACCTTTGATCACAGAGACAGTTTATTTGTGATTCTTCTAGCTATTTGTCTAGAAGCTAAAAATCCACTTGCATCGATCCAGTAGCACAAGGGGACTTCTTTGTAACTACGGTGGCTCCCAGATTACTCACAGCCCCAGACAATCCCTGAAGCCATCACATTTAAACACAGACACCGTGCCCTCTCTTTCACCACCAGAATCGGAGCTTCTCCCAGCATTTTGCGCCATTGAGCCTTTTCAAAAGGCCACTTGGCATCTCTCAATCTATTGTCTTCAGGATCTTCTAAACACCATGGTGAAAAGTATCATGCAATTTGTATGCTCTCCATGGGCAGAAAAATCCAGATAAAAATAACATAGGTATACAATGAGACAGGACAGTTCCCTACAGTGGTTGGGACAAGTTTAGCAGGTCCAGCTAAGCAAACACAGCATTCCCCCAAGAAAATACACACACTATGACCCTATGACTCCACGCTGAGGTTTCCTGTTAGCCTGGCAAGATTGTCTAGTTCTTCACTTGTCCCCTATGCTGTTATTAGTTCAGCCCTGTCTGTAGTGGCTGAAATCTCGTCTCTGTGGTGTCAAAATATGTTCTTACACCATTTACACATAGACCAAAGCAAAATGCAGTTCTGGAAAAGGCAAGGTATCTGTAGTTTTAGTGCTTATTACCAGGCTCTGATTATCTCTCAGCTTCCCCATAGCACTGGCTGCAACCTGTGAGAACTGCACATTGTCTTAATTTCATTAGGCTTTTACCTCCTGACAGGTGCTACACGTTAGCTAATATAATTTGTTTTCCCCTTGTGAAGAGGCTTTGTGCAAGCTGAAGCTGCAGAGTCTGGATTCACCCTGCACAAACACACTGCAGTAATCTATACAGATAAAGCACTCGGGGTCCGCACCAGGGTGCCCTTGTGCTGTGCTCCTCAGCTGCGACAGTAATATGGATAAGAGACAGCAAAGCCTCTGAGCAGCACGTACAAGACACAGATTCATTCACTCTAATTAGACTTAGGTCTTCCCTGCCCCCCCTTTATGTCATGAAAAGAGAGAAAGACGACTTACAAGAGGCTTCATCACGCAGACATTACACAAACTACCAAGCACTATACAAACTGGTACTCAGGATCCATATCGAGATCTACGGACTAATGGACTTAGCTGAAACAAGAGAAAGACAGTGCAATACACGTTGACAAAACAAGACACGTATTCCTGCCCTTCCTCTAGAGGAGGAAACAGGCTTGCTGCATAGCTTGAATATGGATGGTTACGTACGCACATATGCTGAGAAATAATAATAATAATCTGTCTAGAAAGAAAGGAGGTTAACTGTAGCACAGATCAATTCCAGCTCGTTTCAGAACTATTCTCTGTATGCTGAAAAGAAACACACATGGACACAAAGAAAAAAAGTGCCTGGATTGTGAATTTAACCACCTAGGTTTTTGTCAGTATTAAAAGGTGATGAAAAAGGGTAATCACAGCCTTATAAGCTGGTCAAGGGAGACTGATGGTGATAAACTACAGCTCAATTTTTTTCCATAAGGGAAGTTGACGAGAAAAGCTAACATGACGAACACATCGGCTGTTAATGCCAAGTTCCATAGGCAACAGCCTGAAATCTAATCCTACGAATCACGAAAAGGAAAACGTTTGATTGAAACCGTTTGCTCTCAGTAGCACTCCCCCCTCCCGCCTCGAGTCTGCTCCTGAACGAGCTGCTGTCGCTCAGCGCAGCATCAAAACAGATTAACTGTTAGATAATCTGATGGGGGGGTGGAGGGGGGCTGCCCACTAGCCATGCCACACTCTGCTAAAAGCACATGGCATAGAGAGTCACAACTACAAGGCTGCTGTACGGTCTGGTCCTCCTCTTGCCTTTGCACAGTGTTCGGAAACATTTCTTCTCCAGCCAAAATAGGCAAAAGGATTTCATGTGGTGACAGTCGGCTCTTTGCTTAAAATGCCCACATAGCACAGGGATGCTGCTTTCTGGTTTAAGAGATTATTCGAGACCTATAAGCAATGCCTATTATAAAAACCTGCTTAAAAACAAAAAACCAAAAAATAAAAACCACACACACCAAACAACATTTTTCTTTACTTTTAAAGTACTTTACTTTTACTTTTTCTTTACTTTTAAAGTACTTTACTGCGTACATGTTTTTTATGTTCTGACATAGAAAGTTAAACCCTGGTGGTAAGTCTCT
>VZTL01029152.1:18051-29377 GCA_013400535.1 Scopus umbretta
TATTTTGCTTTCAGCAGCTAAGCCTATTCTTCTCTATCCTTGCAGTGATCCTTTTCAATTGGTTTTATTTCTTGGTGTCAAGTCAATGTAAATGGCTGTTGCTGAATTAGAGAGATCTGCTTTTCTCCACCCAAAGAAGTGATTTAAATCATAAAGCACCTTCCAGGAAAGCAGCAGGCAAGGAAACGCAGCAGCTGCTGCTTTTCCAGAGCAGCTGGACAGCAACAAGCTGAAAACATCACAGCAATACATTGGCTTTTCAAAATGAGGACCCGAGTTTGCCTTATGTAATTTATCACATTTATACAGGTGCTAAGAACCTTGATGTGTTCTGTCCGGGCTTCAGAAACAAACCATTATTCTGGGCGACTTTAAGTATTTTGTAAGTATTATAAAGTAGAGTAAGTCTACATTCTGAAGTGCAAAAGTGAAAGGAGATGTGCACAAGGTATTGCAAAACACCCGATTCTGCAAGTCACACCCCAGGCTAATCCATACCGCATTTCATGACAGAGGAAGTTTTTATAGATTTAAACAGTCATTAAAAAATCATGTAAGTGAAAGTTTCACCTCCTTGATTTTTAGTTCAGCAACTAATTTATTGTAGTCCTAACCTGAGGATAAGGGCCACTACTTTTAGCTCACCAAATGTCCCATTTATTAGTTTCCTCTCCAGCACGCGCCTTGCCTGTATGCTGCCCTTTCTACGTTTTTGGTCTCATTTTTCTCTCTCTGGCGCATATGCATTACAATATTAAAGCCAAGTATTTTCACAGGACTGGCTTCCTGCTACGTTGCACCTGAAGAAAGCTGTCAGCAGGAGGTCCTGCCCTACTCTCTCTCTCTCTCCGTCCTGAGGACTCACGCAGCGGTGTCGTCACCACGCTGCATTCTGGGGCTCCATCCCTGAAGAACCCTACAGCTGGGAGTCCTATTGCCAGACAGGTGCACGGGAGCCCACGTCGCAAACGCAGGGTGACGCTCGGCGCTCTCTGTACAGCGACACGCACCGCGCGCGCGCTAGGTTCTCTGTGCAACAAACCTGCACGCTTGCTGGAAATCTCTCAAACACCTAGGAAGGCCCTGGCTTAAATTGGTCCACAGGGACCGTGCAGATGAGGGAATTTCAGTCTGTAAGCCTGCTGAGCGCCTTGAGGGCAAAGGCACAGCTTAGCACAGGTACCTCAGCAATCAGTGCAGATTACAGGGGTGAGGTCTGCACTGACCGGGCTCGGAAGGGGCATTTGAGGCCTGTTCTCTGCAAATTTCATTGCCAGACACAGACCGGGATTTGTAGAGCACCTCCTCCCTGAGCACGCTTCCCTGCAGTGGCATTAAATCCATCTAAAACTAGGAAAGTAGCGATCCAGACACCGAATTGTCGGTGCAAACTCTTTTGCCTTTGTTTAGGTTGTAATGTTATGTGCTGGAGGGCATGGAAGGCATCTTGGAACAGAATCACTGAAATCCTGAAGAACTGACAAAACAGTTGACTACATTGTCTGATACAGAGCAATAAGTACAAGAAGAATTTTTAAGTACAGCCTAAGGAACTGATTTAGCGCATATGTAGGGCCACCAGATTACACTGAATAACACTGCTGACGTCCTGTTGTGTGCATGATGTGCCCAGATGTGCGAAATAAAATGGAGCTGCAGGAAAAATGACCTTCAAGCTACAGTACAAAACAAATGCCCACCAGAATATAATCCGTGAAACATATTTATGAAGGGGCAAGAAAGAGAGGTGAACAGGTCCACATTTGACGCTCATTAAGAGTCAGTGTCTGCAGTTAGTCAGAGTCCTTGACCATTAATCCTAGAAATTCCCTGTTACAAAAGATGTTCAGTCATTTGGCCAGATGTTTCTTACACAGCCTTTAAAAGGAACTGCCCTATGTCTGCATCGTAAATATTTGACTTAGTCATTCAACAATGGAAATTTATTCAGCCAACAGCTTGTTAATAAAAAGACAAACAAACATACAGCTTCCTAGGGATGTTTTGGTTCTTTGCCACACAAAAATTACAGGCAACATTTAATTAAACAATATGGTTTCAGATTTTTTTTTTGTAGGGGAGCCATGAATTTACATTGTCATAAAACCAGCTCTGAAATCACAAAAACATTCTCTTTAGTTCTAGCTAAAGATGTGGAAATCATTTTCTGTCCAATACCTTTAGTAATATAGAAATGTACTCTTGCAATTATGTCAGGCAACTGAATAGCTCTTTAAAAATTAACCACCACCCTGCCCAATGCAGGATACTTTTTCTAACAATGCCAACAATCATTTTGAACAAACAAACAAAAAGATTCAGAAAGTGGAAGCAGAGATTATACTAAATTTTAAAAAAAAAAAATCTCTAACAATGTTTCACAGAGTTCAAAGATCTGGAAGACACTCATTTCCAATGTTAAAAGGAAAAACCAAAACATCCTATTCTTCTTGGAATGAAAATGCCTTGACTTCAATGAAATAGTCAAGTTCCATGTGTGCAACTTTTCTTCCACTGCAGTTTAACTAGCGTGAGTCTGGCTGATTTCTCTAAGTATATAGTTCAGTTGTTCCTGGCTGCAAAGAACCTGCAAATTTCCTGTGCTTTTGCAAGATTAACATACAAAACGGGTTCTGAGCCAAGTCCTTGGATCTGAACACAATCAGGCTCTGCAGGTTAAGTCCTTATCTAAGCAGAAAGGAAAGATACCACCTACAAGGCCAAATTTCCAAAGATCCCCCAAACAGATTTTAAAAGCTAGTCCAAAACAGTCTTTCTTACAATCAAATGTCTTCTGTCATCAAGATGTTCTTATGTAATTTTAGACATATTAACAGCACCCCCAAATTCTAGCTAGGGTTCTAGTCCAACCTCTTCTTGGTAAAGAAAGATTTTTATGCTAATTTCAGTCTAAGCTAGGAGAAATCCTGGATGAACCCCTGCTATGTCACATATCATGCCTCAGGCATTCTGCATTTGAAGATCCATGTGTAAGTCGCCACTGCCAAAAAGCACAAGTTGCCATTTGACTCACGAACTTCTGTTCATGTATGTGTATGGCCTTCAAGGTTTTCTATAGTAGTTTTTTCTTCAAAACATTAGCACACAACTTCTCAGATACCTCAAATCTTGTTAAGGCATTCAATTTTTTCATTTGTTTGTTTAAAAAGTGACTAACCAGCCAAAACACTCACAATGAAATCAGGACCACCACAGGTAGAAAAACTGTGATCCTCCTCTCTTCTAAGTGAAAGAGATTTATCGCATGGGATTCTTCATCCCCGTATGAAAGTTACCTTTCCTCTGTAACGTAACTATAAAAGTCTTTTCAGTGGTGAAAGCCACAGGGAGATGCAAAACCTAATAGCAAAGAAGCATGCCCCTTTCATGAGGTCTCAGGGAAAGTGTTTAAGTCCCTCACTCTCGGGGTACTGGTTCAACAGAGCAGAAAATTGGGAGCAGCCCACTCAGCTTCTCAACCTAATTCTTCAGCTTCCTCCTCCTGTCTGAAGAGCCAAGCAGGACAAAGTAGGTAATTAGACTGGAGGCAGCTGGACTGAAAAAGGATCTGGACCACACCTTGTACAAAATGTCATACGTTTTCATCTTTTGTGGATCCCCTTCATAATGCGTTTCAGATAAGTAAATGCGTGAGGCGGGGGGGAGGGGAAAGATGTTGTTGCTTCTGTGCCCAGTATTGCCACGCAGAAATTTGACATCAATAAACGAAGTTTTGTTAAAGTCAGGAAACGGAAGGCTGACAGAAGTTCTGAGATAGAAAGGGTAAATTTTATGAAAGATTTGCAAAAGATATATTCAATGACATTTTTCATCACATTGTACTCCATTGTGTCACACTATGCTCTCTAAAACATCCACTGTAAATATGGCACGTTTTCAGTGTTTTACTTTTTGAAGGTTCTTAACAATGCTGTTTAGGAATCTGGTGTTTAGTAGGTCCAGTGTTTCCTAGAGGGCAAAAAGCCAAAGCACTATGCACAGCAAAGACTTTTCCAACTTCTCCTAAGTTACATTTGATAGATGACCTTGATACCATGTCACTTTGGCCAATACCAATAGACCCGTTCTCCTCCATAACTACGTATTTGGCGCAGTTTTCAGTTTCAATACCCTGTATTAAACTAGACAGTCGAACTACTCTTTCTCATAACAAACAGTTTTCAAGAAGGAGCTTTTCACGTAGGATGAAAATACCAGATGGATCAACTTCCATTTAAAGCATAACGTTGCAGCTAAACAGAGCAGAAGGGTGTCATTCAAATTTTGGGTCTAATCCTGCCACCTCTGCTGTGCTCCGGGAGAAACCTAACTGAATGAATAACTACTGAGCATGAAGCAGATGGTAAAATACGATATTTTATGACTAATAAGAATTTATCCTACCTTTATGTTTGCTACACTATTGTTAACTGAGTAATGGAAGATAGTTCTGTACAGTGCCCATGGCAAGGCGGTTGGAACTAGATGATCTTTAAGGTCCCCTTCCAACCCAAACCATTCTATGATTCTATCATTTCTGCATGGCCTTTTCGCTGTAGACCATTTATAAACCAAGGCTGCTTTGCAGGATTACAGCTTACTGCATCCATAAAAGAATATGGGAGAAAGAAAAGCATCATTTTGTGGAAATTACTATACCAACAAACCGACAACAAGCAACCGCTCACTCTGCTACCGGTACATATGTAGCGAATTAGCTTACGTTATATTAGAATCATGTTCTATATTAATGGAAAATATAGGTATTTTTAAGTAAAACCAACTTTTTTTCTCTCCTAAACAGATTCCAAGTATTAGTATATTTACTTCTCTTTGATGTCTATTCTCATACTGCATTTAGTCATGAGTAACTTTGTTACAGCCCATCTCAAAACTGGTTAGAACTTGCATCATCATTATTATAGTTTTTTTTGCTCAGAACAGTAAACTAAACTAAAAAGTGGCTAAAATATAGGAGCAGAAACAACTTGTATGAGGATTCATGGATCTGATGACAGATTAGACAACTAAAAAGTTGTTCCCTGTAGAACTAATCATCCATGCCAATACAGATTGAAATAATTCACATTCTAATTTTTATTAAAATATTAATAAAATGTTGCTGCAGAATGAAAAATGAAACTTTCTGCAAAAATATTTATGAAATGTTCTGCCATTTCCATGAATTTGCCTATCCAAATCAATCCCATTCAACATATACTTTTTTTTACTTAAAAAAAAAATAAAAATCTGAAACAAAGTATTCTCTATGTTCTAGATTAAAAGAACATTAGTCCATCCTTCCTAAATCATTTAGCCTTCAAAATAAGATGCAGCATAACTTGGCCTTTTAATACCTGCTTAGATCAGGCTTTTCGGAGTCAAGGACAAACAAGGAGTGGATCCAGACAAAGACGACAATTATGGGAACCGCACTGAATTCTAATTACAAAGATCACTACTTACAATGGACATATTATGAACCACACTAAATACACAAATTAATATTATAGCGATTTGTCACATTATGCTCTAATGGCAGAAGACGTCTCCTGAATCTTGAGTCTTGAAACTGAAGTACTCCGAAGACACTGAGCCAACAAAATTCATGAGAGGAATGAGAAGAAAAAGCATTTATTTTAAAATTACACTAAGGAAATAACTCTCTGCACTGTCTAGAACCAAGTCCTCTACCAATATTTTTACATCTACCATGGGGCACTTTTTCAGCAGAAAAAAAAGAAACCCAAACCAAACCTAAAAAGCAAGGCAATGTAACTTGCGGTAGGATTCAACAGCAACAGGACTCCCCCTCAGGTATTAGAAATTTTCTTCATGATCACCTTAAATAACAGTTAAGGACCAAAAAATTGACAAGACCTAATGTATCATTTATGAGCTGAGAGGATTTCAGGTTTTTTGTGTTAGGAGAAATAAAATTCTCCATGCTTCTATTTTAATATCTGAAGCACACCGAAAAAAAAAAAAAAAAGCAGTGTGATATAAACACTGACAACTCTCTAAAGCATCGCATTTGAACCTTGAGACTAATTTATACACAAATGCAAAAAAAACTTGCACCAAGACAAAAACTTCAAAATTTATTTTATTTTCAGTTATGACTTTTCTTCCACAATAGCTTTTTAGACTAAGAGAAATCAGGCTGCCATCAGAAATGATATTTTAAATCAAGACGAGAAAAATCTTTAAGTTGTCATGCTGCCCCCCCCTCAACTTCCTGATTCTCCTGTTTTAACAAAGTCTTAAAAATATTAGGCATTATATGTGACACAACCAAGCATAAAGTCTCTAAGTAAATATTCTAAAGGACTTCATCATCAGACAAGCTCTTTTGAAATTAATGTTGTATTGGAAATGTTGGTCCCAGCAGAACAACAGAGATTTCAAGTATGCATAGTTATTGGCTTTCTCTCTATTACCATCATCAACTATCACAGGTTTCTAAATGCAAGCACCACAAAGCCAGGAATAACGAAAACACAAAGACAAATAAGGGGATAAATCAAGAGAAAAGACCAGGTTGGCAAAAATAAAAAAAAGCCCAGCTTCTTTCCACAGAATTGGCTCTTTTATATTCAATGTGTGAGGCTTCATATAGAATGCTTATTACCAGTAGCGGTGTTTTTGAAGTCAATGGCTCCTGCACTTAAAGCACACATGGATCTTCCCAGGATCCCATTTTATATATTCGATAGTGCTTGTTTGCAGACCTGGATGTATGTATCACGTTGGGATTTTTTCTTTTTTTAGTAAAAAGCAGTGAGAAATGAAAAATCTTGATGAATTCAGGTACTCTTTATGCCTTGTCTAATGAGAGTTTTGGATGCATAATTCATTAATACTGTACTGGGGGAGAAAAAGAAGATAGGGAAAAGGTACAAGAGCTTTTTCCTAGCACGTACAAAGTGCGAAAGATTGAGTTTGCAGAGCAAAAACAACAGCTCATCCTTCAAAGAACACGTATATCCATAACACAGCACTGTAATAAGTTATTTTTTGACAAAGGGACCATTTCACACTTAATTTGGAAGTTTCATTTCCTCAGTGTAAAAGATGATTTAAAAAAGAAAAGCTTCAAGGAAACCCAAGAAGTAACTGAGAGGGAAAAGACAAGGCTGACCACACAGTACAGTTAGCATCTTAAATTTCTGCTGGGATTCTGTAACAAGCATGGTTAAACGTATGACCTGGAATCATACTGTGGAAAAGTAATGAAAAACTTCAATGTACCCAGAAATTCCACGCATTGGGCTTGATTAACTTCTCATAAACATAACTGGAAAACCTGACTGTGATGGAAGGTCTGATTAGGGTTGGAAACCTCAGGAAAGTATTTAGCAAGTTGGCAGTTTTGGCTTTCTCCCTCTTGACTTTGATATGTGCTCATCCCTCCCACCTGCAAACGCCACTGCAAAGCAGAGCGGAGGATACACCGCTCTGCAAGGCTTTCCCGAAATAAAACCTCACCTGTTTAGTATCCTGCCTCAGAAGCTGTACATCCTCACAGCTTGTTGAGGCTCTGGGATAGTGCCTGTGAGATGGATGACAAAGCATTCAATGACTGTGGGATGCTCCCGGTGTGGGATGCTCCAGCAACCTGTTAAAACGGTTCAAAGATAGTGACAGGGCTGAGGGGAAGCCATCCACCTTTCCTCTGAAAACAAGTCCTCAGATAAAAGATGATCTGAATGTCAAGCAGCTAGATAGAAGCGATAAGGGGATGAGACGACACTGTGGAAGAAGGAAAAATTAAGTAATTATGTATGAACCTCAACTTTCCTTAGAAAATCTTTCTGGACCTCAGAGCTTTCTCCTGGGGGGGGGGAAGAAAAAAGCCTTAAGGAAAAAAGTAACGGCTTAAAATGACTACACTTTCAAGTCTCACACAAGAAAGTAACAAAGAAAAACTCTACAGAACTTTTTAATCTCAGTTTGGGGGTTGGAAAGGGGAACTTAACTGATGGAAATTTGAATGCTGAGGGCTGAAAACACTGCCTTTTCAAAGGGTTGGAGGCCTGAAATGAAATAGGTGAGGATGGACTATATCAGTGTAGGTAAAAACCTTTTGAAATGTACACTTACAATAAAATTCATAGCGGGGGACTGCAGGAGTGGGTAAAGAAGGGAGAGGAACATTAAAAAAAAATGGTTTTCAACTTTTCTCCTTTTACTTTTGGACATTCCTGCAGTCATTCTCCAGGTATAAGCAATGCCATATAAACTGATTCATGTGTAGGCAAATAATAAGAATCTTACTCATATTTAATTAAAATTGTATCTCTTAACTTTCTTCTTTCTTTAAATAAACTTAACTATATGGGAGTCAGAGCTCTTAATGTATTTTGAGGAGGATTAATTAGTATCGCTACTTCTTCTTCCATTTAGGGAAATTATTCAACACTCAAAATTCAGAGGATTATTGCAACAGCTTTGTCGTCCGCAACACTGATCCTAGTTTCTAAAAAGGTCACATTATAGCAGCTTCCCTTAGCAGTGCTGAGGGTGAAAAAAGGCTTCTGTAAAGCACTGAAATGGAAAGTTCAAAACTAGTGTGAACAGAACAAGACAATAGCTTATTTAAAAAAAAAAAACAAAACAAAACCCAAAAAACATTAACTAAAAAAACCAAAAGGAAAACAAAAGCAAAACATCCTCTTTGCAAATACTTCTGTTTCTGCTAGTGGAAACTGAAGAGCTCAATGTCTAGTTAACCTATCTTCATACCTGCCCACCATTTGTATTCATGGTTTGTTTTTTTTCTTTCATATGTTTAATTGCAACATGAACTTCCCAGGCACGTCTTTGTCCTGGCAGGTCTATGCCTCCCTCCTCCTTCCAGCTCAGATTATGCTGCTTAAGATTCATGTGAATAAATTCTTAGGTGATGAGATAGGAACATATATCACAGGTCTTCTCACCTGACAGCAATGATCAGTAACAAGCAGACAGATATACTAATGTTTTAGTAGCGCTAGACTTCATCTCCAGACATCTCCTCTTACAGGCTGTAAATGAGTCTTAATAACTTCACCTTGTCAAGGACAGGAGCAGAATTTGTAAGTGATATTTTATCCATGACTGTAATATTAGGGAAAAAAAAACAAAAAACAACAGGGAAAAAAAAAAAGAAAAAAAGAAAAAAAAAAAAGAACNAAGAAAAAAAAAAAAAAAAAAAGAATCTGAACTTCACAAATGATATATCAGAGGCAGTGGCTGCAGCAATGAGCTCTTCTGCAAGACTTTCTCAAAGCGGGGAAGTAAGGGTAACCGCTAGAAAGAACATGCATGAATATAGTGTCTGTGTTTAATGGGGGAAAAAAAAAAAAGGGAAAAACGGACAAGAGAAGGTAATGGAATCAGCCAAACATCCATGGCCATCTAAGGATATTAAAGATTTCTCTCAATATATACCTGGAGCAAACAAAATGCTTAAATACCAGGCAAAGAGGGTAACAAATGATGCATAAAAGGCCTAAGTATCAAAATTGCCAAAGTTGAGTAAATTTAAATGATCATTTAGAAAGGATAAAATACCGTATGGTCAGCTTCATACTGATCCTCTGCAAGTTTAGGAAAAAAAGGCATATGGAATGTATTAATAAAAAATGAAAGAATAACAGGATAACAAATTTAATGGTTACATTAAGCAGATCTAATTTGTATGATATCACAAGGTTAGTCATGTCACTGATACACAAATATTAGACACCATCTAATGTACCTTTTTGCCAAGAAACAATTAGCACTCAACAATATCAAAACTACCCTTGCAAAGCAGATTTAAAACTCGGTCATAGTGCCCTTATATTCCCAACAATTTTTTTTTTCCTTCAGTCTACAATAAGCATAAGTTTTGTGACATACTTATTCATGGATCTTGATTGGATGCTGGTTTAACATGCTAAGTAACTGATTTCACTAATTGCAAAAGTTTTAATCCACCTTTCTTCCCCATGGCAGTCTTAATTATTCTTTAGCCACGATACCTTGCTACTACTGGCCTTTGTAACACCTGTCACACCTGTATGTGTCCCACATCCTTTGCCATTTAGAGCTAGGAAAAGAAAGAAGAGACGATGCTGGGACCTTGTACAAGCACATACTGCACTGTCTTCAGCCAAAATGACTGATATGTTTGACAAGAGCTACCAAAGACACTGGCTGCAAAGGGTCGGACCTCAATGCAGACTTGGAGAGACTTTGAGTACTCCTGCTCCCCATCACTCAGCAACCTCCTCCCCAGCCGCCCGTGCCCGCTCGCCGTGTCAGCACATCGACTCACTGCACGCACCGGTCCGAGATCCGGCACTTCTCCAAGCACCGAGACGCCTGCTCCCGGGCATATCCCCCAGCGCCTGAACGCCAGGGGCCACTCACAAAACAAAATGGGCCCGTTTTCCTTTTTCACTTCCAGATGCTGGAGTAGGAGTTGTCGGTTTCTAGTGCAGTGGCCTTCCTTGGTGAAAGAAATCACCATCTCATCATCGTATAAATAGCTGCAAAACTTTAAGACATTCTTTTGTAATTGATGCTATAACTAAAAAAATACCAAAGAGGTAGAGGAGGACATTAAGGGAAATGGCAGTTCTAAAAAGGACATTTCTTTTTACTGCCAGAAGAAACACAACTTAAACAATATATTTAATGGTCTTCTTTCTTTACAAAGTTAAAAATAATAATCCAAATACACTGGCTACCTATTGCTGGCTAAGATCTGAGCTAACCCAGCTCTTGACAACTCGTTAAGAATAACAGCGAGTAATTCACTGAGTAACTGGGAGCCAGCTCTAGGCTTAGGCAAATCAGGCAGATGCCCGAGACAGCGCTAGGTCAGGGAAGGGCAGAGCCAGGCCAGCTGCCGGTGCTGCGGCAGGGCTCGGAGCACGTGGCTCGGCAGCCACCGCGGAGGTGCAGCCAAGCCCTGCACAAGCCCCAGCCTTCTGCAGCTACGGTCCTGCAAAACGCCCTCTCCGGGGTCTTTGCCTTTTAGTTTTCACCCATCGCCTCCTCGCCTCTTCCTTTGGGCGGCCCTTGCCCAGGCTGGGCTGCCGCAGAGCGCGGGTTCGCTCACCACGCCGAGCGGCGCTGGCTTGGCTCGGCTCCGTCCCGAGCAGCACTCGCATTCAGCTTCTGGCCACGAAGCCGACTTGCTCCCAAGTCATTCTGTCCACAGCCAGATTTTTAAATGCACAAACTTCGTGTTTAAATCCATAAAGGTGGTGCTCGCTTCTCAGTAGCTTATCCAGATATTGCTTCCTGCTGCAGCATACATACGCTAGATTTCTTCCCATTTGGATTTTTTTTT
>VZTL01029153.1:5887-23622 GCA_013400535.1 Scopus umbretta
GAGCAGAGTTACTTAGAATGACATTTAAATGGCACTAACATGCTGGCTGCTGCTTATGAGAAGCAGTATCATATGAGCTGTAGGCATCTGAGGATTTAAAGTAACTTGGTTCTTGGTGACATAAACTTTTTGTACCAAACTTCTTTTATTGAATACTGAGCAAGTAAAGGGTTACAGGACATATGACCTGAGCAGAATAACAAACAGCTCTATCCTAAAGATCAAAATTCTAAAAGGCTTCCTCTGCGTTTTGAAAGGTAGATGTTGCTGATACGTGGCTAGTCCCTTTTGTATGGAAGAGAATGTTACTTAAAACATTATCTTAGTGGTAACTTCAAAAAAGTGTTTAGAATTCTTAATATTGTTGTTCAATCTATTGATGCTTTATATGTCACTACTATATGGCTTTTCTTTCTCATACAGAACACAAGACTTAAGTTCTTTCCTACTTCACTAAGAAAATTGCTCTGAAAGGTTACCTATGTCAGTGGAATGACTTGCTTACGGTCCAATCCACAGACCAGTCTTAAGAATTTGAACATGAAATTATTTCCTCCCCACTTGGCTCAATCTAATGTGAGCCACCATACCTTCTATAGCTACTTATCAGCGGAGCATTCATGGAGTGGAAGTTAAAGCCAAAAATCAGCTGAATAATAAGAATAAGCACAAATGCTGGTAAAAATCACATAATGACTTGTGGCTGTGCTCAAGAATCCTAAACCTAGAGTGTCTTTGTTTTTTGTAGACTGTGAGAACATTCTCCCTGAAAGGGATGACCAGCAAGCTCTTCGGACAGGAAACCCCTGAGCAGAGGGAAGCCAAGATAAAGGTTCTAGAAGAGCAGATACAGGAAGGAGAAGAACAACTTAAGTCTAAAAATCTGGAGGGCAGGTAAATGGGCTTGACTTTTTCAAAGAAAACACAGGGCTTGTCTTAGCAAAAGTCCTTGACTGGATGCTCTTGAAGGTGTTTGCATTTTATAAGTGTTTTTAATATATTCTTGGTGTTTATGAGCTGTCTATAAAAGCTCCTGTCAGCTGCAAGCTGTGAAATAAAGTAGAGTACAGGCAGTTGGCTTCTGGTCTGAGTGTATGGCTTATGTAGAACCTGATGACTTTCCCAGTTACCGAGCCCACTCTAATGGCTGACTTGCATGCTTTTATGTTCAGCTAGTAATATGTTTAGCAGGTGGGCTTGTAGGTCGGCAGCTGAATAGCCTAAGACTCAAAAGCTGATTTGCTTCAAATACAGTATTTAGTTTGGTTTATGCGTATGGGTCCTGCAGAAGAAGTTGTATTCTACAGCTTCTCATATGGGGGACAACTGACTCCTGTTTGAAAGAGATTAGAAGTTCTGGTGAGTTGTGTTTGAATAACTGCTGCTCGGTGCTCTAATGAGATTTTCTTCAGGAATGCAAACATGAAAAATAGGAACTAACATTCCTAAAGCAATGCGATTGTGTCAGAACACGTTCATCTTAAAACACAGGGGGTAAACGTGGTATCTCCTAGTATATAAGGATTAGAGCTGGAAAGATAAGACTAGTTAATGAATAGGTCAAAACAACAAGATGATCAGTAAATGCAATTTCTTAATCATTTTGACAGAAGTACTGGAGATCTGTTTTTGTAGCTCTGGAAGCAATTTTCAAGTGAATACTTGCCTTGTATGTGTAGTCCAGCACAAATGAGAGCTACGAATTACAGAAATCTGCCTCATTTTATTTAAGGAGACCTGAAGACACATCACCAAACCAAAAAAATCAATTCCTGAAGTGAATTGTCCAAGTCAAATTTGCATTGTAAATATTTGTTATACTTGAGTGTCTCAAAACCTGATGACAAGTGAGTTTTCACGTTGGAAATACCAAGATTCTGACTTGACAATTGACAAAGAAATGTGCAATGTTGTGTGCTGAATGTTAGCATAAAGATACTTAGTTACCCCAACAGAATCTGAGGAGAAAAGTATATTCTGAATTAGGCTGGTTTATGGCAGTAATGCTTACTGGGGTGGGGGGGACCCAAAACAAACAACCCAACACATCCTGTGACTCTGATTCTCTAGATTAAAAACCTTTAGAAGAAAATGGAGAATTAGGTAGTAGTGCCAATGATAAAATGAGTATACTGTGGGACGCATAATAACTACAGAACATTGTTTACTGACTGAAAGATGGAGCGCTTTGTCATATATAGCTTCTCTGTTGAGGGTTCAGAGGAAGGAAGATCAGCTGAGGATGGAACATGTAAAACATTTACTAACAGAAATCCTCTTTTAATTCCAGAGACTTTGTGAAAAGTGCCTGGGCTGACATTGAACGGTTTAAAGAACAAAAGAATCATGATTTGAAGGAGGCGCTTATAAGCTATGCTGTTATGCAGATTAGCATGTGCAAAAAGGTACGTTTGTGAAAAGCCAGGCTAGTGTATATATCTTATCGGCAGGGGGTTGGATGCAAACTTTCAATAACTAGGAACATTGCAGTCACAAAAGGTTGGAAGTCACTAGTGTAAAACCTCTCACATATTCTGTCCTACCCTAGCTCAGTCCCATGTTAATGTTGATATATAGTAGGCAGTGTGGTCCAGTTCCAGTGTGGTCTCTGCCTTATTCTTGTGTGAAGTTCTGTGGGACTTTTTTTTTTTCAGTCTTCTGTGGCAGAAAGTCTGTTGGTGAGGTTTGCAAACAAAGTATATTTCCACCTCTTGATTTCTTAACTTTTTTTTTGAAGGGAATTCAAGTTTGGACAAATGCAAAGGAATGCTTCAGCAAGATGTGATTATCTGGAAATGAATTCCTCCTCCAAGTGCCAGAGAACGGAAGCACAAATGTATAACACCAATGTTAAGTTGCTACATGACTTACATATAAATCATGAAATAAATGAGTTGAGTGAGTAGTTTTTCCTTCTGCTGATTGTAATTGTTAATAAAGGACAAAAAGGACATGTTATTAAATGTTTAGCCCTGACTGCCACTTCTGTGGCATGTTTTATATGTGGTAGCAAATAATTCAGGGGTAAGAGAGTTACTGAAAACTACAGCTCTGTAGTGGGGCAAAGGTATAGGGAAAGCTATCCCAGAAAGTATGAATTGAACTGTTCTGAGACTTGTGAAACACCACGCTCTGTAACGTGTAGATCACTTCCAGATGCCCTTCTTTTCAGCCATTGCTGTTTAGAATTTGTAATGCTCAAGGGTGCTTTGGTTTTATAATGGGACACACAGTTGTGTTCTTGAGGTCTACACCGTAAGAGGACAAAAAATGAAATGTTGTAATGCCTAGGGTTCATATTTAAAAGCCTTTGCATGTCCATAGAGAAATGTGCTTTTCCAGAGTTCAGGTTAAGCAGTCTCAAGCTCCTGAGATGTTTGAAACTCTCTACAGTAGAGGTGTTGTACAGTGGTTTGATACAATATTCTTCATTTACTGGTTCCCACTTAAGTTTTGATATGGGCATTGATTTCCTATCAAACTTCTTCCTGCAAGTCAAGGAGACTGGTGATCCAGCTGAGCAGCAAAACCAAAGTCAAAGCTGGTAAGAAGCAGATGCAACTTCTGTTTGGTTGTTTGGAACCTGTTTACATTAGATGTGAATCTGGCCTGTGGTACGTCGTCTTGTAACCGAAGCAGTTTGGTTCTTAAAAGAATAGTTCTTAATGAAGATGCTGAAATAAAAAATCTTGTGCAACCTCTGTAGTGCTTAAGAGCAGTCATGTGCAGAATCCACAGCGAACCAAGGTGTCTCTTTGGCTCTTATAATGATGTTTCTCTGTGTGTGTGTGTATATATGCACATATATATACACATATACACACAGCAGTAAAACATGATTTGCAGTTACAGGTACTTGCGTTGAATGTTTCCAATTATGAAAAACACTTACCACTGTCTAATATTGGGCTTTTTCTATGTACTTAATGTTCCTGAAGTCCTGTGGAATTTGTTAGACTTGATTGCTAGTCCTAAAGGAAGCTTTGTAATACTCTGTTGAAAAGTGTATTTAATTATTCTGGATTATAACACTACTCAGATCTTGATTGTTTTTAAGAGATACTCCAGGAAGTGTTTAAAAGTTCTTTTGATAAATTATCAATAACATATTTACTGATATGTCCCATGTTACTTTTGTCTCTGCAGCATTTCTTTTCTAAAAAACCATTGTAAAGAATTCGTAGGCCTGATGTACACTACATCTTAAAACTCTGAAGTAAAATGCTGGTCACTCTGATAACCTATGTTGGCTTTTCAAAGCATATGACAGTGACAGTCCTGGCTGAGAGATGATGTTGGGCAGAAAGAGGTGTCTCCGTGTAACATTACAAGGAGTAGTAGTGTTCCGTTCAGAGGTTGCGGTATCCAGTTCTAATACAGGCTGAAGGACTCTTACATTCCAAACCAAGAAGTTGCACACTTGATGTATTCAGTAAACCTTCTAAAGGAGTGGTGCCTTAATACAATACCGTGAGGCGCTCAGAGTAGGTATTTTTCATGCACTTTGATTTTTGGTAGATCTTTCTGGTGCCTCTTTCCACATTTCACTTGCTGTACAGCTTATTAAATGTATTAGTATGCCTTTTTTTCCTTGCTAGTTGTACTAAATTTAAGAAGGGAACAAAACAGTTCTTGTAAGTTTTGTGCCAAATAAGCTAAATAAAATGGCTCTTTGATATTTTTGTTACGTTGTTTTTGTGAGAGAAAAAAAAAAAATTGCTGTCTTCCCAGTTCTGACAACCGCTGTCCAACTTCTTGAAATCAGTTCTTGTCCATCTCCAAACCTGGGTTTAAAATTTTAGTAAATTGACCACAACTAGCTTATTTGCCTTTTAGGTGAAGAACATAGTGTTAAGGCCAAATTTAGATAGCTGTTACAAGCCAGCTTTGATGCCTGCTTTGTTTGTGCCCGCACAGAACTAGCTGTCTGAATTTCATGCCTATCTTCGTCTGGGTAAGAGAAGATGCATTTGAAAAGGGTTTGCGTTGTTTGACAGAAATGGGGTGAAAGGTGGGTTAAACTTAATTTGCAATGACTTTGACTTCTGCTGTTTGCAGCAAAGCCTTGCATGTGGTCTGTGTACTTGTGGATCTTAGCAAACAGTGAGGGTTTCTCCCCCTCTTTTAGCTATTTAACTTTTCAGGAGAAATCATCTAGTTAACGGCTGTTTCCATGGGTTAATAGATCTACATGACAAATGCACACTTGTGAAGCATGCATTTTTCCAGTTACAGTGCAGATTTAACTTCTGAAACTCAATCCACTTTGCCTCGATGAGCTTTCTTCAGTTATCCAGTAAACATCAAAAATTGGTGGAAGGCCTTGAGAATAATAGCAGGTAGGTAGACCATTTTAACTTAATCTTGACAAAACGCTTGTATATTAAAAGAGTTTACAGACATAGATGATCTGATTTGCTGATGGAGCTGTCACTTCTGTCCCAGGCAGCTTTGCTGGGTGGATTATCGCTGTTTGTGCTGTCCCTGACCTTCCCCTTTACTAGCAGGACCTTGACTTGTCAGCACATTTTAGTTGCTACTGTTGTCTGCTCCTGAAATGTAGCTAGGGTAAGGGAGCCAGTGGAAATGGAAAGATAAAGTATTTTTATGAACTCTCTTTATTTTTCTTTTTTTGTTTAAATGTATTATTTCAGCATCTGGCATGTCAGCCAAACCAGAGTTAACCTAGCAGCTGTGTGCAGGCACTACCTTGGCAAGCACAGAGCAGATCTTGGAGCTGGGGTCCACACCGAGGAGCTTGCCTCGTGTAGGTGAGCCGAGGGCAAGCGGCGGCTGTAGCCAAACCCAGGGCAGAGCCAGCAGAGCAAGGCTGAGATCCCAGGGCAGCGGGCTGGGCTGTGAGCACCGCATACTAGGAGAGACCTTATTTTCCTGTATGACGCTCCCTGCCACCAAAATTCTTTTGTGCATTTTGGTTGAAGAAATGAGAAACACTTTCTAATGTCCTCTAAAGGATCACAGGGAAGGAAGTTACCTGAATTCCCCGCAGCGCTGCGCTTGCCGTGCAATGGCAAGGCAGGGAAGCATTCGTGTTTCCTTATGTCTGCCTGTTCTGTGCATCCCTGGTGCCTGTGTCTTGTGTTTGCTGCTAGAGCTCTGTGGGGAGGTGCGATCTATGCCATGAAAATCCTCGCACAGGGCTGCCTTAGAAATAGTGCAAACAAAGGAAGCAAGCGGGGCGAGAGCTAGTAAAATGGGAGCGTAGGCTTTGGTGCCAAATCCACGTCCAGCGCGCTTGTGTATCGCCAGCAAAAGCAGTCGCCTCTGTAAGCAGTCACTTTGCTGCTGCTGCAGAGTTAATGTCTGCTCTAAAGCCCTGCAGTTTGAGTGCTCCTGCCTGGCAGGTTCCCTCCCGCTTCCGCAGCAGAGCGGGGCTTTCTCAGGGCAATGGATACCTTGCAAAGGATGCTCACTCTTGATCCAGCTCCTGTAGAGACCTTGGCACGGCAGGAGAGCAACTTGTGTGAGCTGCTTCCCTCTAGTGGGTGGCCGCCAGGGAGGGTAGGATGCTCGCTGCGGCGGTGGTAGCCAGAGGAGTGTGTCTCTTCAAATGGCAGAGGCTTCAGTGTGTGTCCCCAGCTGAAACAGGGAGGTTTTACATGTATCTCCTCTGTGCCGAGTACCTCCTGCCGCCTTGGGCAGTCTGGAGAGCCTCGAGTTCCTGCGTAAGCGAAGGGTTGGACTCTCTGGCTGCTGTTTTCTGATGCTTCTGGATATGATACAGTGTTATGAAAAAGGGTTTTGCGCTTGTGACTTCTATAGGGTCAAATGCAGAGGAGAAACCTTTTTTTGATGCCTTCTAGTTGTTTTTGAATGGCTTACGTAGACTGGTCTTCCCAATGCTGTCTTTTCTTTCAAAAAAAAAAAAAATCTTTTTGCTTTGGTTGTAGAAGGTATCTAAACCACAAAACAAAGCCAAATTGGAAAGGATCTTGGGTGGATTTGGAGGAAACCAACTCCAGACGGTAAAAGTGCAGATATTTGGAGGTAAGGGGAGATGGCACCATGCTGGGAGAGGCAAGGCAGGGTTAAGCTGTATGCACATTCGGGAAGACTGGGTTTTGAGGAGAGATGCACAAGAGGGTGCGGAGGTAAGAGAGGAGAGAGGGTGAGGAGGAGAGAAGGTGAACAGGTAGGAGGGAGAGCAGAGATGGGTGGTGGGTAGAGGAACAGGAGAGGAGAACAGATGGAAAGCTTTTGTACCTGTGGGCTGTGCAGAAGAAGGGGAAAGCATCACTGCGTTGCCCTTGTTTTGGAGGGGTAAAAAAAGCAAGGGAGGTGGAAACAGGAGATAAGGAAATTTCAAGAGGTGTCAGAAAGACACAACTATATAAAACTGATGATAGTATAGTGATAGTATCTAGGTCTGAATGAAACTTGTAGTGGTGACCGAGGTCTTAAAGCTGAGTTCAACACTGATAATTGTAACATTTCTCTTGAGCTCAGGAGGAGAGATTTAATTTTGTCTAATAGTTTGTGTCTATTTTTTACATGATCACTTTGAATTTTCCAAATAAATAAAATAGGAGAAGAAGCTTCAGTCTTCAAAAACCCAGCATAAACTTTGTGGACAGCCTGATCCTACAAACACCAGCATGATCAGCCATGTGATCTGGGGGTCTGCTGGCTGATGCAGCTCTAAAACAGGCTGCCCCACATACCACAAACCTGCCAGGGATTACAATTGATTAATAGCTTCTTCACCTGTAGTAAACACTTTCTGTTATCTGTATATATCGTGGCATATGATAACAGCTA
Source organism: Scopus umbretta (assembly GCA_013400535.1). Classification (NCBI taxonomy): domain Eukaryota; kingdom Metazoa; phylum Chordata; class Aves; order Pelecaniformes; family Scopidae; genus Scopus; species Scopus umbretta. The sequence continues at coordinate 13,667 of VZTL01029153.1, forward strand.
TTACATTCTTTTCAGAAAGTAGCTGTAAGTGGCCACAGAAGATGAAAAGCGGTTTTCTGGTGAGCCTCCCAAGGATGCTAAGGTGGAAAATGATGTAGTTGAAGGGAAAACACAACCCCGACCGCCCTCTTGTGGGTCTCCAGCTCGGGCTCGCAGGGGTTGGAATAAAACTCTGCAGTAGGAGGGAGGCAAATGCCACCTACTCCCCTCCTGCTGCTCAGAGGTGCGAGGGCCATCGCAATAGCCGTGTAATGAGTGTCGAAATACAAAGGGATGGTTCTACTGGAACAGGTATCTATGCAGGATTTAGGGATGAATTCATATATTGTTGTAGGTTGCTATTAATAATACCGTGTATTACACTGTGATTTGCAGCTTGTGTGCAGGTTCCTCAGGTGCCTTTCACACCGGGCAAACGCTGCTGTGAGTTGGACTTAAAACACAGGTTTCTGAGCTAGCAGTATTTTTTTTTTTTTTTAATTATTTAGAAGTGGGGCTGGCTGCATGGTCAGGAGTGACCTGTGAGTGACTGTGTAAGCTGCACTCCTGTATAAAAGATGGCAAATTTGCCCTTGCCCAGTGCTGTTTTGAATTAGCTTTTTCTGACATGTGTGCTCTCTGATCCCAGCTTGGAACCTCTCCAGTGACAGAGAAGCCAAATTTCATGATGGTTGTTCCAGGGGCTAAAAGCATAGACTTCATTTCCAGTCTCGTTCGTCTGCTTTATCTTCCAAGCGAAGTGTGGGTAGGCCCCTGCCCGCTCACCTCTGATAGCCCTGCAGACACTGGGTGCTCAGGGAGCAGCAGGAAAGAGCCATGGGCTCCTTGTGCTGCAGCGAGATCCCTCCTGGGCCATGCGGCAGAGATGTATGTCCCTCCCATCCTTGTGTTTGCCAGTCTGGAGTGGATGTTGCAATAGCCACAGCAGCGTTCCCACTCCTGTGTGACATTCCCCGCTCTCCTTCATAGGTCACGTCAGCCCCTGACCATCACTGCTCGCTTCAAACCATGGCTGGTGGTCCCGCTGTCTTTCAGAGTGGCTCTTTCCCCAGCCTGACCGCGCTGGGGCTGCACGGAGCCGAGCCGGGTCTGGCACTGAGCTGCTGCTCCTTTGCTTCCATCAGGTGACTCCCATCACTGCTTCTCAGCAGCGCAGCCTCCTCCTCTTCTAGTAGTTTTTTAATCTTTTCATCTCCATCACCCATGGCCTCAGTAATGGTCTCACTGCCCAGGCTGTTAGTAAAGATGCCAGCCAGCACAAGAGCCAGTGCGAGATCCCAGCAGGACCCTGCTACCCCAAAGACTTCCCATTTCCAGTTACACCCTGAAGCCTTTGGCCAGATTTTTATTTATTTTAAGGAACGCTAGGCTGGCTCTCTGCTTTCCTATTCAGAGCAGGACTGGCCCAACATGAGCAAGGAACGCTGCGGTATGGTGGATTGCTGCATTAATACTATTGTTCTATCAAGGAAATGATAATCTATTAAAAGAAGAATCAATTTGACAAGATCTGTTTTCCATGAACTTGTTAATTGGCATTCATCTCTTTTAACTCTATATCAACTGTTCTTTTCCCAGGGATTACTATAATAATACAATCTCTCTAACTATGTATTTTTATAAACAGGCAAAATATTAGCCACGTGTTTGTGGAATTTCTCCTGAAATTCAAGACTTGTTGAAAATCAGTGTCCATGGTTCAGAGATCCCTTATGTTGGGGCTTCTATAAGCTTGAGAAGAAGCTATATGGATCTGCAGATATGGGCAATAATTTAAGAAGGTGGTGTCTAGTGCTGCACCATGGGTGTGACTCGGGAGAAATTATCTCCTCGTGATGGAGCTAATGCACAGCTATGGTTGATGAAGAGTGCACATGGAGTTTAACTCGGTTTTAGCATCCTCCTAAATGAAGTGAAAAGCATATCCTTATGTAGTTTAACATGTTATTTATTACATTATAACTCTATGCTGTTGCTGAAGTTCGACTGAACTCTGACACCTCAGAACTGAAGTGCTGAATTAACCTTTGAACCATACAAAGTGTCGGGAATATTCACTGGCGGAGTGGGTTCGTTTGTGGACTGAGAGACACCAAGTCACCTGGGAGGCCTAACTGTTAGAGGGGGTGAGGAATCCTCACTTCAAAATCTAAAATCCTCCTCAGTGATAAACCTTCCCTAGAGTACATCTTGCCTCCTTGTAGATAACTGATCTTTCCTAACCTCTATCTTTTCTTTATGGTTGGCTTTACCATTCCTTCCCTCTCCATAATACGTCACCTATTTCTATTGCTCCTCTAAGCCAGGATAGGGATTTGAACATGTGTTGCCTTTTCCAATTTCAGGGCGCTTACTTAAAATATTCGCAAATAATTGCTGGTGATCATTCACTTTCTTTTCAAACTCCTTCTCCCTGCTGATGTAGTTACTGCTATTTTTAGCTTTAAAATGCTAAATACATAGTGCTTAGCTGGGTCTTTTTCTGTTTCCTTCCAACAAATATAATGATTGCTATTACCAGGAATTTAGTGGTTGCTCGGTTTCATGTTACTTTAAAATTTGAAAACACTTCCTTTTTCTCTCTTATGTTGATGTCCACTATGGAGCTTCCTGTGCTGGATTTAAATAAAAGAGAGAGAGTAAGCCAGGGAGCAGGGCTGTATTGCCGGTAAACATGTGAGCGGTAGGATAGATGCCTCGGTGGTGGTCCTCAGCAGATGGTCCTGGAGAATTTTTGACTTGATTCAGGTGAAGTTTCTTCTTCCTCCCTACGCCCAGTTACTGGAGTGGGATGGCTTTTGCACTGCAGTACGGGAGATCCCCTGCAAACTTGCAGGGATCAGGGAGCTGGGTCTAACAGAGATGCTCCTGCAGGTCACGGGGCAGCAGGTTCCTGGTTCGGGGGCGTTGGCAGGATTCATCTGGTCTCACACGTGCGGAGGGTGGTGAGCTGTGGTAGGAGCCTGCCTTTGGGAGCTCAACCTCTGCATTGCGAGATCCCACTTTGAGTAAGCAGATAAGGATATAGAGGGGAAATTAGCTGTTAATAGGAGCGGGGTTGGAGATAAGCACAGGGAAAGAAACCACAGAGCTCTGCAAGCCCATCTAGAGGTTTGGGTAAGGTCAGGTTTGGCAAACACAGGATCAGCTGGTGGAAGAGTTTGTTTATAAATTTGGCTTGCAGGACTGACTTCCACATGAACCTGCTGTGGTTAGGAGATGGCCCTGCTCGGGAGCTGAGCTGGGGTTACTTTTTCATCTGAGGAGCAACACGTGGGGTGCAAGAGCCCTGGCCCTAAGCAACAGAGCTGGGAGTTGGCACCTCAGGATAGCATGGCCTGTGTGGGGTGAGAAGGTACATTTTGGTGTCCTGGGCAGACTGATAGACACAATTGTAGGTTCAAAAGTGGTTCCTACCATCTTTGCCAGAGGGTGCTCCTTCCCTTCCTCTCTTGCTACCTACCTGGAGACGTAAGACCTCTCCAGCTCAGTTGTCCAAGAGTTCTCCAACTGCTGTGTCAACATTTGCCTTCCAAACCACTGATTTTCTTGTAGCACAGCAACCAGCGTTCACTCCTTAGGAACCTGTCCTGCTGCAGGTCAGAGATGCGGCACGCTGCGGCAGGCAAGGGGTGCACTTCCCAACTGGCTGTGAAAGTGTGTGGTGCTCTGTTTGTCTGAGTAGCTGTCCCTGAACAAGGGACATTTCTGGATCCAATGAATACAAAAACAACCCTGTTGCGTGGCTGTATGGGAACTCTGAAACCAGTAATTAGATTGCCATAATCTGGGGAAAGAAAGAAAAATAAAGCACAAAGCATGAAATTGCCTCCTCTCGCTGACTGATCTTACCGTTGCTGCTAGTCCCTTGGGTCAACGTACACCAAAGTGTTCCTTCACCTCCAAGTGTTTGAAGAGGCTAACGTTTGGAAGGACAAGCTGCTCTGCCAAGTGTAAAGGTGCAGTCTGACTCGCGTGTCACAGAAGATGGGATCTGGAGTTATTTCTGCATGGCATCCCTGGGTGCTGGGTGTGAGAGGGAGTTGGTCACATCCCGAGGGAAGTGTTTAAGGCAGGTTGAAGGAATTGCTCCCTGGAGATCCCTCTCTGTCTGCCTCGACTGCACAGGGAATTGCAGAGAGATAATTAGATTTCAGATGTAGTCTACCCTAAATAAGGAACAGAAGCTGTAGTGGATTGCTGTGAGTTTGCTTTTGAAGATTTTGACCTCTTTTTGTCTGTAAAAATTAGAAACTGGGAATTTTACAGAGCCTTCTTGGATTTGGTCCAGAAACACCAGTTTTGCTGTTCTCTAGGAAGGGGAACCCCTGTCTGTCTGTCTCTCTTCCCTCAAAAGTTAAAAACCAAAAATAATTTGCAGGTCAGTATGCTTCTGGCACCTGGGTTTATGTGCGTGAAGTGCAGGACACTAATCCCAGAGGGACCAGACGCTGGCTGGTGTTGCTGTATAGGCGTTTTGCCTAGCAGGACGGCTGCAGGGTGGCAGAGAAGAGTTAACTGGCGGTATCTAGGCTTGGTGTGGGCAGAGCAGCTGCTAATCTGCAGATGAATGTGTTCCAACAGGAAAAATAAATCTTGTCCATACCTGTGCTCGTTTGCTGCTGCCGGAGCCAAATTGCAGCACTGCCTGTCAGCCTGGCCCGGGGCCGGCTCCTGGGCTCCTGGCACTGCCGTTTTTTTTTCTTGCCTGGTTCCAAGTCAACGTTGCTCCTTGGGTCAGAGGATCTTGTGTAAGCGGAGCGCGGCTGGCGGGGGGGGTCAGTGCGTGCGTGTGAAGGCACCAGGGTAAAGCAGCAGCCCATACGTGGTTTTGCAATGCGATCTCTCTCCGCTTACGCGCTCGTCGGTGCTCGCTTACCTGCCCCATCGCGTCCGCAGTGCTGTTTGCTAATCACTGCTCTCCAGCTGTCCTTGCAAACGTGTAATTTAATTCACCGCCGCGTTGTTGTTTGCTTGTCTCCCAGGTGTTTGCAAGCATATTTGCGAATTCTGTCAAATCTCAGCATTTTAGCACGAGCGCATATTGATGCCACCGTCACGCACCCGTGCCGCTCCCACGGTGGTGAGCCCCCAGCACGGCTTTGGTGATGATGCACATGGCATGGCGAGGGAGCATGCAAAGCAAACTCGCGCTGTGTGCCTTGTTCAAACAAGTCCCTTTGATCCAGCAGGCTTCAGCAGAGAAATCCAAAGCTAGACTAAACAAAGCCAAAAAAAAAAAAAAAAGGAGAAAGATTTAAGGCGTGCTTTTCGCAAGGTGAATGGTTGTTTCTGGGTTTCTTCTTCTTTGGCTTTCTTAGCTAGCCCTTAGCTTTTCTCTGAAAATCAGACTACTCGTCATGAATTTTGGGAATTGAAATAAATCTGGAGAGCTTTGCCTGCTGCGCAGCAGTTGCCATTATGGGATAAGCATTTGCAAATGGCAGCTGTTCCATTGCAATCGGTGTGGTGGGGAACGCAGGGGAAGAGGAGCAACCTCTGCCACTTGCCAGCACGCACAAGGAAGTGATGCTTGCTAGACAGACTAGTTTGTGAAAGAAATGTAAAACAACAACAACAAAAAAAACCAAGCACAAAACCAACCCAAAAGTCATCTAAAAAAATAAAGCCATCTAAAACCCAAGAAAAGCCATCTAATACACACTTACTGTTGGCCTTGCCTTGCAAGCTGATATATTGTCTTTGCTATAACCATGAAAACAAAATGCTTCAGCCCAAGGTTTTCCTACTGGATAGTGTCTGTGAGTGAAACTATTTCCATTTCTGAGCCCGGAGAGTTAAAATGAGAGAAATAACTTCTTTGCTTATGGCTAACCTGTCAGAGGAGAGGCTGATCTTGGCCATCACGCTTCCACCCCCATCCAAACTTCCTCAACATTAGGAGCAGACAGATTTGAGCTTTTCTGTCGTACATGGCTCCAGATGCAAAGCTTTGTTCCAGCTGCTCTGAGAGGCTTTTTGGATCTCCTCCTTGGCTGGGGACCATCTCCAACAGGATCTTTGGGAGCAGAGCCTGGACTTGTACCTACTGTTTAGAAAAAAAACCCAACAAAATACCCCAGGGTGGAGAGCATGCAGTCAAGATGCTCCTCTCTCCTGCAGCCCTCTTCTGTGCTGACTTCTTCCAGCCTAGTGGGAGATGCTTCTTCACCTCCTCTTTTTACATAACATCAGCTACAGTGAAGCCCTCATTTTCTTTGGTTTTGTATTTTTTTCCCTTCCAATTATTTGATAATTTCTCTCTTTGTTCCTTGTGACATGCCCTTTGCCTCATCTTTACTATTTCTGCCATTTTTCAGAGCAGCTGAAGGAGCTAAGCTGTGGGTGAGTCCCTGCCATCCTGGCCTTGGCGCTGGTGGTATGGATGTGGCCATAAATCCTGAGATTCTGAAGCAGCTCATCTAGCGACAGCCATGCACTCATGGGTCTTCTCAATGCAAATAATGTGCAATGTGTCACTATGTTGGGCTGCCAAGAGACAGATTAGGGGCAGATGAATTGGAAATTGCTGCAGAAAGACGAGGATGTGCTAGTTAGCCACTTCCATCCTCCACTTTGGGTGTCTACAGCACAAAAGCAGGAAGAGGAGAGAGATGGATTCAGTTGCCAGCGGTTCACTTAATGAAACGCTGGAGGGACTATGGCAAAGGCTGTCCCTGGTTTCTGGGGGTCTCTGGGCTCAGGGGTGAGGGAGATGGGCATAAGCGGTACCAATCGTGGCTGTGCTGCCTGTGGAGCTGCACAGTCACACTGTTCCCATGCGTACCCAGGGCTGTGTCTCCTCTGTCCATCCCCTGGACGAGACACCGGCAGCCTCCTTGGTCTTTTGATCATGTCCGAGTAATTTATGGTTGCAAGTTGGTGCCAATACAAGATACACTGGGACTTGCTGGTGTTCTTAAACGCTATTTTAAGAGGGGCTCAGACTTGTGTCCTACTGCCCTGTAAATTAAGTTGACTTTTTCCGAGTTTTCCACCCCTTGGGGAGAGTCCTTCCCCGCAGGGTGAGCACCGTCCCCAAAGGTTGGGGCGGCTGCTCCTTGGGCACCTTTCAGTGGGTGATACACTGGAGCATCCCTCGGGGCCAGGGAGGTGCAAACCTGCCTGTGCCTGCTGGGCAGCTGCAAAAGTTACAGGAGGAGGAAGGGGAAACGGAGAGGTGAACGGCCCAGTGCTGTGCCACTGCAGCCTCCCCGCTTTAGGAAATAAGCTGAAGGCAAGTTCCCTCTTTGTACCGTGGCCCCCTCACCTTGCATTTCGTACTAGCTTAGTGCCTGGCGCCTGATGCTGTGACTCTGGAGGGAAAAACCTGCCATGGGATGCTACTTTAGGCTGCGCAACAAAGCATGTGAGCAGCCTGCAGTTAATGAGACGGCAGGTAAGGCTCTTTCGGGCTGACACCAGCTGTGCTTCTGCTCTGCAGTTGCCTGGCTGCGGGCGGCAGCTACTGGTAACCTCTTGGTTCCAGTGCCCTCCAGCAGTGTAAGCAGGCTCTCCAGCAGCAGATACAGTAATCCCCAGGGTGAGTGCGTGACTGACCAGAAAACATGCCAGCTGCCCTGGGAGCCTCCTTTCCTGTGAGCGTAGTCCAGCACAGCGCCCATGGCCCTGGGGACTTCTCCTTCCCCCACCCATCCATGGCTCTCCCGCTGCTCACCGTGGCTCTCCCCAGCTGCTGGGGAGCGGGGACTGTCACCGGCCCTGGCTGGGAGAACGCTGTGCCCGGCTGGGGCTGGAGGGCAGCTGCTTGATGGAGGTAGGACATCTCCAAAAGGGTGCCTGCCAGCTGGCCCCCGCTTTGCTCTCCCTCGGTTCCTCTGCTTTTCTTACTGCCTCTTCTTGCCCCCTGCAAAATCGTGTGTGCTTTGCTCCTGCAGGTACAGCTCCAGGCTGCAGCCTCCTCGTTATTTCATACCACAAAGGGGGTGCTGCAGCCGGTCTGGCCCCGTGTCCCTGGTGCCATGTTTGCTTGTTGTGGTTTAACCCCGAGACATTGCTGTACCCTGGTTATTCGTCCTTTGGTAACTGCCTGCAAAGCCAGGGAATCTTATAAGGGGTCTAGAATAAAACCCAGCTACAAGTTAGCATGCTTAGTGGTGCGACAGCGGGCAGTGTTTTATCCTACCTTTCCCAGGTTGGAAGAGGTCCCTAGGGAATAAATCTGGGTCGCTGGTAGCTTCTGGTGGGCTGTGATGCGGCCTGAAATGACCCTGCGGGAGGAAGCAGTTTAAAGAGTGATTTAGGGGCTGTAAGGTGTTGGGAGGGAGGCTGGGGACAGGCAGGACGGGCGGCCATCGGCACAAGGGAGTGCCTGGCTGCGTGGATGCCTTGTAGGGGACCCGTTCCCATCTGGTGGGACCGCCGGTGACCTGCGGGTGGGGGGACGACACGACGCTGGGGGGGATGCAGGGCCTGGGCACAGCGCGGTCAGCAGCGCACAGGGGACAACAGCCACTGTGCTGTTTCGAAGCCGGCTCCGGGTACCGCTCCTCAAACGGGGCTTGTGGGCGCGTTTCGAAGGCTAGGCTGCTGCGTCGGTGGCTCTGGGACCAACTGGGGGGCATGTTGGGTAGTATTGTGCGAACAATTAAACCGCAATTTGTGCCAGCATGACTGCTCTTACTCACAACACGATGACAATTAAATGAAGTGCAATGTTTAATGACCAGTATCTCATTTTCTAGAAGGCAATTGAGATTCTTTTTTCACTCTCAGATGCAAATTTCTTTAAACTTAAGATCTACTAAGAGGAAAAGAGAATGATTCATCTAAGACAAATCACAAAAACTTGCTAATTCGTTTAGGTGGGTGCTCTGTGTTGCTGCTGTTTTGCTGCTACAGGCTTTACTATAGGTCTGGAAAAAACCTTCCATCGTGCAAAGAAGTTTGTTTTTTTTTTTTTTCTCTGGCCACCAAAGCCATGACCCTCACTAGAAACTATGCAAGCACAAAGGGACAGCCTGACCGTGCAAGGTGGTGCTTTGACTAGCAGCTGCTGGTTGGGGTCAGGCACATCACAGGGGAGGATCACAGCAGCTCCCTGCTCTCCCTCTCTCCTCCCCAGATTCCCTAGCTGCAGTGGATGATTTAAAGTTAACATTCATTTGTTAATTTAGTTGTAGCTATAAAAAATAGACATCTTGCAGGGAATGGTAAGAGGATGTGCAAATTCAGCAACAAGAGATTGAGAACATTATGTTCCTGTTGGTGGCTGTGTCTTTACATATTATATCAGACTTGAGGACGGACAGACATCCCTTTCTTTTGAGGGTTGTGTCCAGCACAACCAGGTCTTTCATTCCAGCAGGACCTCTTAGGTGGTACCATAATACCAGTTAGTTAAGAATGATTTGATGTATTAAAAGATTTGCTAAGTTGAGACTATTAACGATTTCCAATAGTAAACAGCATCCATGGTGTTTTTTGGGTTTTTTTTGCTCTGTGTTGTTTTAAAGGGCTGTACCACCCTGAGCTGCTACCTTGTAGGAATTCTGGTCCGATGTAACTGTGAGCGGCTGGTGTTCGTCATTTGGCTTCAGGATACTGCTCCTGCAAGGTCAAGTGAAATTATTGTACTTTTTGCCTTTTTCTCTTTTAGCTTAAATGACATGTTCCTATAGCTCCAAATTATTATGAAAATCATCTTTCACTAGACTAAACTTTGAAGCTGCAATATTGACCATTTTATATGCCTATGATCAGCGTTTCTGTGAAGACACAGCAACGTCCTCTTTCTGTTTTGACCCAGCCCGTTTGCTATTTTTGCATTTAGCATTTTAATGCTGTCTCGCCCTATGCTACACCCTACTCTTCTAGTTCTTTATTTCTGATTCAGATAACTTTTGTATTACCAACATAACTCACTTTGATAACACAATCTATTTAAGAGAAAAAATGATTTTTTGAACTTGCTTTGTGGTTTTTGTTTTTTTTTT
>VZTL01029154.1:0-10416 GCA_013400535.1 Scopus umbretta
ACTCTTTCTAGGATGCAGTGTATCTCATCTGTGTCCTGATGGCCAGTAATTAGGGTTCTTTGTCCGTTGTTTCAAACTCGCTATAGCAACTGACACAGGTCATCATGCTGCAACAGTTTTCTTACTAATGCGAGATTCATTCTGGTGGGGGTAGGTAATAAATCTTGATGAAACGTGTAGTTTGATTGTGGCAATTGGTGGGTTGGGACAGGAGCTGAATAGTTAAAGTCGCCTGCTATAATTTTAGTAAAATTACAAATACAGGTATTTGAGTGATTGTGTAGATCTACAGTGGTGTTTTCTATAATGTAGAATCATAAAGGGTTCTCATGCAAGCACAACCATTTCCAACCTACCCAAGTACAGTTTCAGGGGTTTCACCGGGATGTATTTCAAAATGACAAACATTCTGTTCAGTGTCAAGACAGATGTCTTGGGCCTTAATGGTATTACTTTCCCAAACCAGTCCTTGTTGTTTCCGTGCAAGACATGCGTCAACATCGACAGTTTGTCACTTGTTCCTGTTATGTTGGGCCCATACTCTGTGTTCTCACGGATAGAGTACAGTTCCATGGTGATTTAATCCCAGAGCGAGGATTGTGTATATGGTGGATACCAGAGCACTGCCTATTGTTAAAACAAAAGCTGTGGCTTTACTACTGCTGGTGGGGTCATAGTGAAGCTGATTAGATACCAGCAAGATTAGAAATGTTTTTTGAACTGAGTTGTATTTTCCCAAACAGCCTTCCAAATCTCAGTGGCCAAGGTGCCCTCAGCGCCTTCCCTTAGAATTGCCGCTGTAGTGGATTGCACCCATAACTGAGCTTGGATACAGCTAAAAGCCAGAGAAATGTTCTTCTGGGCAAGACCAAGTGCATCTACAANCAGTGGCGCTCCAGGGGAGTTTGGTGGTCTCCAGTGGTCTCCAGTGGTGTCCAGTGGTCTCCAATGGTCTCTGGCTGCCTCTGGCGATGTCCAGCATTGTCCAGCATTCTCCAATGGTCTCTGCAGCATTGTCCTGCAGTCTCCGATGGTCTCCGATGGTGTCCGGTGGTCTCCGTCCATCTCCAGCGGTCTCCGTGTCTGGCAGTCTCCGATGGTGTCCGGCAGTTTCCAGCAGTCTGTGGTGGGCTCCAAGGGACTCCTCCTGGTGCTACAGTGCTGCCGGGCAGAAGATGGCAGTAGCCCTTCTCCTTGCCCCTTCCCCAGGGCTGAGGGCAGAGGAGATACCTCCCCCTTCATGAGGGGTGGTGGTGGTGGGTGAGAAAGCAGGGCTCATGTACAGCTTGCCAGCCGGGTGACCTTCCTGAGGACCCTGCCGGCTGTGGGTGTGTCTGGTCCACCAAGGGCTAGCATCAGCGTCAGCGTGTGTGTGGGGGTTGCCGCTTGTTGGGAACTGGCTGTGTGGCAGGTCCCTGAGAGCCCCTGGTGGTCCTGCGGTGCTTTGGGCGCCATGGTGTTGGAGGCTGTGGTGGTGTAGTGCCCTATCAGGCCTGCGGGAGATGGGTCCACCTCCATTGGCTCTTGGGCTTCTGCGGGTGGATCCACCTCCATGGGTTCCTCACCGTTCTGTGGCGGGCTGACCTCCATGGGCTTGAGTGGCCTGCCAGAGGTGCTGCTCCTCCCGCCAGGCTGCTTCTGTTTTGGGGTGTGTGGAGGCATCCCCAGTGGCTGCAGGGAGCTCTTCTCGCTCGTCCCACGCAATGTGGGCGCTCTGCTCGCTCTGATGCGTCCTCCTGTACCAAGCGCGCTTGGTGTGAGGGCGTCGAGCTGCTCGGTGAGCCATGGGCCAGGTGCAGGGGTGCTGCTCCTGTACCGGCAGGCTGGTGATGCCACCAAAGGCCGCTGCTGTGGCTCGGATGGTGGCCCATGAGGCCACGCAGGCCCCATTCCGGGGGGCCATTTTGCTTGCCAGAGAGACGGGCTGGCCCTGGGGCAGCGGGCCTGCCCTCCAGCTGCCCTTGTGTGCCCTGGGCTCCAGCCACCTCCTCGTGCCAAGCCCGGGGTCCCCTCAAGAGGAGAGCAGCCACAGTGTCCCAGGATGGTCGGGGAGCCTCCATGACCCTCCAGTTGCTTGGCTGCCAGCAAGTGGTATCGGCCCCGCAGCCGAGAGGGGCCGAGAGGGTCAGAGGGGAGGAGAGGGCCTGGCGTTCTCCAGGCTGCTGTGTGGGGGCGAGGGATGGGACAAGTCCATTGCAGGGCCACCAAGGGCCTTGGGGCCCGCAGGCAGGGTTTTCAGTCTGAGGAAGGGAAGGCCTGTGGGGGATCACCGTCCCTGGCTAGGTCTTGCCTCAGCCACCAACCAAGGGGTTGAAGGCGAAGCCAGACACAGCCTGGCATTGCACGGAGAATAGCTGCAGATCATTCGTGACTCTAGACAGGCACGTGGGACTGATTTGGTCTTGGCTACAGCTCTGCAGGGGAGTGCTTACAGTGGTGGGAGTGTAGGTACTTCTCCCCCTTAATTCCCAAGTACCTCAAGCAGTGTAAAAGCTGTTGAGAGCAGAACATAACTTAAGGAGTCCAGGGAGGTGTTCTTCTTTCCTCCACAGTGACTCAGTGACAAAGAGCATGCAACCAGAAACCTTCTTGGCTTTCATTGAAAGAAGGGAAACAAAGCTGGCTGTGAAGGTGTTTCTGGTGAGGGCTTGCTGTGCCTGTGCTGCCCTGGTGACAGCAGATCCCAACGTGCCCCTTTTCCCTGTGTCATTGCAGGCCTCTGCTTTTGTGGCTTGTATGGATGCAGAAGGCAATACCGACTTCTAAGCTATGCACTGGTGTCATGGGAGAAGGTGTCATCCCTCTGCTATTTAATAGTTTCCTTTCTCCTCCTGACTCGTGGTTTTTGTCAAGGGCACTGTGCAGACCCCATCTCTAGCAGATTGTTTCTCTTTTCTTTGGGTTGGACTCTTCTAGATTTGGGTGACACAGAGAGATGGTGCAGCTGGGGAGAAGGTGCTGACGAGCACTGTCATTGTCATATAATGAAAAACATGCTGGATTGTTGCAGGTGTTTCTTGGCTGTCTTTCTGCTTTAACAATCCTGTTCTTTTATATTCTTTATTTTCTTTTATTTCCCCTTCCCTTCCCTTNACTTTGGCCAGATCTTGGGTTTAGATCTCATTCCAAGTACCTTGCGATCACACCACACAGAAGGCACCTAAAACCTCTCCTGCTCCCTCTCCTTCCTCCCACCTCCCCACACCACTCACACAACTCTGTCTTTCACGCTGGCTGCATTGCCTTTCCTTCCTCTTTCCTTCCCCTTCTCCTCCCTTCTCCTTCTCTTCCCCTTCCTTTCCCTTCCCACCCTTCCCAAGGAGTCAAATATCAATGAGATTCTCATGTGCCTGAAAAGCCAGCTTTTTCAGCTCCAAACCCACTTTCAAGGACACGGATCACAAAAATGACATGTGGAAAAGGGATTTTATTGTATTTTTCTCAACCTGTTTCAGAGCAGATGCCCACAAGCATTAAGATGGTGCACACATGGAGCCAGTAGCAGACTGATGGGAGCCTCACTTTAGCTTGAGAAAACATCACTTCAAGCCTGGCAAAGGAAAGTGGAGTCACAGAATGTTGCAAATCCCCTATGTTGTGCGGGGAGCTGGATGCATGATTATTATGGTTAATAAAACATTAACCTTTGCCAGAAAGAGGAAAGCAGGTAACTGACTGATGCACAAAGGCAGTGCTCTTGAAAAATAGAAAAGTTTTAAGAATGTGATTTTTCTCTCTTTTTTGGGGGGAATTAATTATTTTATGTGAATTTTTGTGTTGGCATCAAAAAACCCAACACAAAACATTCCCACACCTAGTTTACAATTATTTTTTCTCTGGTGTTTCTAAACTCATTTTTTTGTTTCAGCCTGTGAGAAGAAAGGTGCCAATGTCACGTATCACTTTGAATAAAAAAACTCAAAGAATACAGCAGCAGGAATACAGGCCAAGCAGTCCCTGTTTCCTGAAGAGCAAGAATTTGAAGAATGAGGATCGGGACCAATCACACACAAAAGAAGAAGAGGAGGAGGTGCATGGTATTTTCCAAAGTATGACACTTATCAATGCCAATCAGTGCTACAGAGGACAAGAAGCAACCCTGGGGGGCCACCTTTGCTCCCCCCCCAGCAGTCTAGAAAGCTTCCTCCCTCTGGATGTGGGGCACAAGGACCACTGTTGTGGAGCATGAGCAGCAGGCACCTAGCCAAAATGGCCCAAAGGAGTCCTGGCAAGGGGCCATGCTCGGTGCTGCAGAGGAAGCTGTGCCCAGTGCACGGCCACCAAGGGCAGGGACAACCCCCTGGGCCTCCTGGGCACCTGGGAATGGTGGTCGGATGAAAATACCGATGAGGTTATTCAGATACAAAGGAACCTCTTTTTTTCTTTCTTTTAAATTAAACTAAAAGAACTGATGACAAACAGTCCTCTAGCACAGGCTCAATGATTTATCAGTCTGCAAAACTGGTGCAATGAGTGCAGAAAGCTGCCAGACTATGTCTATTCAGGTCAAGACTCTCCACACTGTGATGCCAGCTCTGTATGAACAGACAGGCCCTCACATGTGTCCAGATGTGGCTCTGATGCATCAGCAGGCAGAGTGAGGCTAGATGAATTCCCTTGCCAGGAGCGCCCCCTGTCCACAGGGCTGCTAGGAAAAAGAGTCAGGAGCAAGGACTTCAAACCATATCTAATTTATCAGCTAAAACCTGCGTTTTCAGTCACGCTTGAAAACAAACCACTAGCTAGTGCATCGTAAGGCCACGCTTTCCTCATTGCAAAGGGCCCTGCAAGGCAAAGGGATGCTGAAATAGCACATCCTGAAATCGTTAGCTCTAGCTGTACTAATTGCATTCCCATCTAGTGCTGTATGTAGGAAGAATCCAGGCTGGAAGTACCAAATCCCTTGTTAATTGCACTGACTGCCACACAAAAAAGACAGGTCATGTCTTTTAGCCAATGTAGAGGGATAATTTTTTGGAAGTGCATCTCGGGTCACCTTTTCTATATTCATACCGTACTTATTGCCATGATGCCACATGACCAGGAATAAAATAAGAGATAGGTTTAGCTTTTAATGGTCAGAGGGCAGATTGTCTCTAGGACATTTCCTTGGCCCGAGTTGATAGGCAAGTTGCCTTTATTGGAAAATGTTCTGATCTGACCCTGCTTGTGAACACTTAGCCTGGTGCAACTGTGAGGCTATGGAGGAGATTAACTCAAGGGTGTATCTGCCTCTATCAGCTTGATATAGCTAATAGATTATAGAGGTATAATCCTCCTTTCTTTTTCATCAGATTGCATTCTTTCTTCTTTTCTTGGGTACAATTTTAGGTTACCTATTTTCTAAAGACTTGGATAATTTTTCTTGAGTCAAATTATTTAATAAACCACTCAGGACAATTACTATTTGAGTGAATTAACTTTGGTTCTTCATGAGTTTCTTCCTGAATACAAAACCTGGGTTTGAATCATCAGGAATAAAGAAGAAGAAGAAATTGCAGAAGTACCAGGGGTATCTCTGACTTTCTAATCACACTGGTAACACTGGAGGTGGGAGCTGAATCTGTCTGCCTCTTCACTGTATGTCAATAATAATAATAATAATAATAATAATAATAATAGCCTATTTATTCAGTGATATACTTTTGCAGTTTCACAGCAATGTGAATTTGAAAGTAGTGTGGCCTCTTCTCTTGCCTCACTTCTTTGAGATTGTAAAATAGATTTTCTTGGTAAAGAGGAAACTATTCCAGTTAAGTTGCTTTTCCTCTGCTTTTATATACTATGCTTCTCTGATACAAAGGTGTTAGCCCCGATGAAAGACAGATCACTCTGAAGGTGCATCATGTAAAACTTTAAAAGGCTTTTGTGCGTTATTAGCATCATTCAATATAGTCCAGATGTAATAGCCTCAAAGCCTCCTAACATCAAGTGGAGACAGGGATTCTTGTGCCAGGCCAGGCAGTATAGTACTAAGGGGACCCATCTGCTCCCTCAGCAACCAGCCAGGGGGTTACAGGGACTTGCACGTACCTCTCTTGCCCATGAGATTTCCCGTTTCTGTGGCAGACTTCACTAGTGTCAATTTATGCGCAAATGCTTTCATGACTGAGTTGAAGAATTTCACACTCAGGCCTTTTCCCCACATTTCCCTCTGCTCACACTCAAATTTCCCAGGCCATTTAGAGCACATGTTTTTCATCAGACAAGGATGCAGGGCATTCTCAGTTAGGTTAGCAGGGTGGTATCTTGGAATTGCTTCTCCCTGGGTGCACGTTAGCAACAAACCCTCTTTTGGAAGGCCTACAAAGTAGGACTTGCTTGTGGGCTGGAGCTATTACAGCTGAGGCAGTAAGTATGAAGATGATGAAAGGATGTAAAACAAATGAGGAATTTAATCTAAAATCAGACATGATATGCCTGTGAGCTTTTTTTTGGCTCAGTTGTTACTAATGTCACCATTTCTGGCTCTCGATTTTACTGTTTACCTGCATCAATGTTTTTAGTGTTCCATTTCATCTTTACCAAATTTTCAAATATTGCCTCACTTTCCCCCTATGCCTTTTTTGCCTTTTTTTTTTTTTCTTTTTTAAAGTTAAAGTGCTGGAGAAAGTAATAAAAGGCTAGGAAGAAAAGAAACACTTAATTACGGTTAGCATTTTTTTGGTGGGGTCACAGTGAACTCAACTGCAGAATTTGTTTCAGGCAAGCAAAACTCTCCTCCACAGGGCTGTTCTGAAAATTCACAAGTGGCCTGTGCTGAGCGAGGAGCAAGGCTGGGACACAAAGTATAGAATTGCAAGGGTAAATATTTATTCATGTGCATGAGGTATCCCAGCCAAACTGGGGCACCCCAAATGTGGTTTGACACAGGGTTCTTAGAGCCTTGAAGCCTTCAGGTGCAACACGGTTTGAGTAATCACCAACACCCATACTACAGATTACCAATCACAGTAAAACTTTGCAAAGCAACTATATTTCTGCAGCATTCTTGCTGCCTGTCTATTGATCCAGATGTCCCTGGAGTCAGGCTTGCAATAGTTCCTTATTTATGATGCCGGACGACGCTGGGAGGGTTTCAGAGATGTGCTAGAGGGGCCAGGATGCTGGCCTTATTTTGGTTGCCCAGGGGTGTATTTTATCCTTCATGGACAGTTCTAAGCTTTTAGGAAGCCAAGTCCTTCCAAGTCCAGGGCCAGACTGTCCTTTCGTTTCTTCTACTTCAACATGAGCAATACTAAAGTCTCCGGTAAAGTTCCACTACCTCGTTACATTGCAGGTGACCTAATACCTATTAACAAAGTTAATACGCTTTCCCACTATAAAGGTTGATGGATACAATAGTTAGGGAAGGGAATTTCCGTAACAGGTCTTAATTTCCTTGTAGAAAGATGAAGAAGCATGTAGCAACTCCTACCACACCAAAGCCATTTTTGGTTTTACATTAATGGACAAGAGCATGAGCAACTACGGATGACAAAGGGCTGTGTTTGCTGTTCCTTTCTCCTTAGGCCGCTCCTCTTATCAGTAGCAAACAGGTATCAAAAAAGCAATTTTTTTTTTTTTTTTGAGTACTAATGAAATGTTTGTCATTTACTTTCAGATGAATCACGTTCAAAATGAACACCACCCACGAACTCTGCCCATTTCAGGACATTTGATACTTAGTTACGCATGGAGGAGAGCTCCCGTAACAAGTCAGCCGGTCCGTGCAAAGCAAAGAAACCCGCCAGGCTGCCCGCTTCATCCCAACCGTCGTTCCCTTCTTTAACCAACCTGCTGAGAGCGTGTCACATGCTAGGTGGACCTCGTCGCCAGCCAAGCTTCTCCTCCCGTTCTCCGAGCACTCTGCCCTACCTACCCCTTCCCCTGGGCGACGAGATCGGGCAGCCAGCACTTGTTGAACAGCTCACTGGCGTTACAGTCCAAGTCAGCACCTAAGAGGCCCAAAGCAGCAGGCTGGCAGCCTGCTCCGGTAAGCGAACGAGAGCCTACAGCTCCTCCAAAAGCTCACTCCGTGCTCGCTAGAGAAAACGCCTTCCCACGCCTTGAGGATTTGCAGTTGGAAAACGCAACGTCCCGCTTGCCGCCGAGCCCCGGCGGGAAGCNAGGGGCCGGTCGCCGGGGTCGCTGCCTGCCGGGCGTGCGGGCCGGCCGGCATGGAGGTGCCCGCCGTACTCCTCCCACCGCTCCGGCTGGGCTCCGAGAAATAATGTATTGCAAGGCCTCCCTAAGCAACCCGGGGGGGTGTGTATGTGTGTGTGTGGGGGGGGGGGGGGGCACCGAGCTGCAGTTGCCAGATCCCGAGACTCCTGAGCAGATCCCACGGAAAAACTTGCTCTTCCTGTGGTGTGTGAGAGGAGGGAAGAGGGGTTGTTGTCAGCTGGGCCCCGGTTCAGCACCGACTCTCCTGTTGCTGCTCGTCCGGTGGCACGCCGCCGTACCGCCGCCTAACCAGGGGCTGGGGCGAGTCCGTAGTCTTTATAGTGGCGGGGGGAGCCGTGCCTCGTCGCTTGTGCCTTGAGGTTGAAGCAGAGTGTCAGTCTTACCTTGATAGATGTTGCAATTGAGCGATGCACCGGTGGTTAAAGCTGGGTGAAAGGTAGCGCAGCCTCGTGGGAGACGCTGATCAAGGGGAAGATTGGATGACAGTAAGTATGGTCTCTGAGGGGTGGGATCATGGCTGAGACTTGTAAAATTCTGAAGGTGGTGGTTGAGAGGAACAGAGAACCAATATGCACCAAACTTGGTAGTATTAGAGGAGGGGCACTTGATAGATTTAGTAGATTAGTTCAAAAGAGATAAAGTACTTTAAAAGTATATAGCGAATTTCAGGAATTTTGCTGTTACGGGAGGTTGTAAAAGTGGACAGTATTTAACAGATTCCAGAAAAGGATTAGCCAACTTAAAATACATCAGGTTCATAAACAGCATCCAAAAATTACTAGGCAAGAGTTTGCCTTCTAACATCCCTGATGTAACAGCTTTGTCTGCTGGAGGAGTATGAAGGAAGCAGACCATAGACTACAATGACCAGGGTCACGTCATTTCTTTAAACAGCATTTCTTATTGTTCTTGTCCAGACACAATATGGCCTGGTGTCTAGAGGAACTGTGGACTCAAACCAGTAGGGCATTTCTTATACTCTTATCTTCCCCGCTTTGTTTATTTTCTGTAGAGGCATGTGTGTAAAACAGCACTGTTTTTCAAGAATAGTGTTGTAACAGCTGAGAGGGCTTGAGGAGCTGAGGCCAGGAGGCACGATTTCTCTATCAATCCACAGCTCCCTGACCAAGCAATGAGGGAAGGGGTCTTCTTAAAACTTGCTCTAGTCCTCAAAATATAGCAGGGTCCTATCATCACAGAGGTGCTAATGTTCTTTTAAATTAGCTTGGGAAAATATGCTGCAGATAAGCAACCTGGCAAACTCGGGTTTGTAGAGTTCTGGGCTCAAGATCACTGCAGAGCCCTACGAGGCTGCTTTCGTGCTCTAGTTCTGAGATATTTTTGAGTGTAATGATTGCTTACTTCTTCTCTAGTTCTTCTTCTCCTGAGCGACAGGAAGTATTTTGAAAGCCATGCAGTGACACACTTTCTTTAAATAAGGTAATTTGTTATCTCAAACTTGGTCTCTATTGTGTCTTACAAAAGACCATCCAAACTTCTTTCCAACTATAGTAAAAAGAAAACAGTAGGTTTATTTTAAATAGAAATGTGCAAAGTGGGCATAAGTAGAAACGTTATGAACTCTGAGCAAAATACAAAGCAAACCAGGGAATTCTGATATCATTCAAACATAGCTGATGCTTGCTTATTTATTTTCAATCTGGGAGCAGAGATGCCTTAGACTTAGTGCTCCCTTTACTTCTAAAGGAGCACAGTGTGTGATGTTTTAATTCCTTTTCAACTTAATTGCATCCTGGTAGACCAGGATACGCTGAAATAGGTGTTGAGTCTTGGGAACTGTACATGTAGTGGAAGTGAGCAGGAACTAAGTAGGAAAAAGCAATGTGGGGTTCACTGGCTTTACTGATTTTGAGAACTTTGGGGAAGTCTTATTCGCAGCTGGAGGCAAGGATATCTGCCAGTACATCATCTGCAGTTTCTGGGACCGCAATTGCATCTGGTAGCTATTCCAGTGGGCATTTCACTGCTGCTGTAGTATGTGGTAGTAGAACCTCTTGCATTCAGTAGGAATGGTGTTGGGTGATACCTGCTTTTGAAATGGAGCCAGCTGCTTGGGAAGAAGAACCAAAAATACGTGTTAACAGCAGAAGCAGTTTAGTTACAGAACATGTACAGGGTTTACAAATACTGTAATGATTGTTTCCAGCGCTCATTGTATCACTGTTGTGATCTATTGCCATCTACTATAAGGAAGTCTTAATGAGGAAATGGCATATTAAAAAAAAAAAA